>JASDQU010740008.1:253945-266730 GCA_032191745.1 Picea mariana
AATAAGGGAAGAGCTTGGGGGTTGAGAACTGTGTTCAAACTTAAAGGACAAAGGGATGCAAACTCAATATAAAGTAAATAATTCCTCCAGAGTAGTTTTTCTCTCAAAGTTTAATTCTCTCCCCTTTCCATAGCTCGGAATTGGCTTCTTTATAGCCTTCAAAATGCAACAGAAGGGTCGGGTCAGAACGTTTCTAGTATATGGAAGGCCAAGGATCAGAGATATCCTATCATGACATGGAAACCTGACATTTAATTTTGATTTTATGGCACAAATCCTGATGTACATGGGCTGTAGTGGAGAAGCCTGCGTATACACTTGTTGTATAGGGTGCAAGATGCGTACAAGTGGAAAAAATTTATATTTTTATCTCTGGATTTTATCATCAGGGAAAGTAAGTCTGCATGGGGGAATGGAATAAGGCCCTCTCTGCAAGATTGCATAGGTTCAGGAAAATATTTCTCTAACAATCACATTGATTTGATACCAGGATAAATTCTACCAAACAAAGCTACATATAGGTTGACACCTCAAGAGAATGAAGTGGTCAAAAAGCAAGTTCTAGATTTGATGGATAAAGCTTTGATAAGGGAAATCTTGATTCCATGTGTTGTGCCAACAATACTATGTCCAAAAAAATATGGAGGATGGAGAATGTGCACAAACTCGAGAGCTATCAACAAAATCACCATCAGGTATAGATTCCATTTACCAAGAATGGATGACTTAATGGATTGCTTAAGTGGAGAAAGTTTTTTTTCCAAGATTGACTTAAAGAGTGGATATCACCAGATAAGAATGAGGGAAGGTGATGAGTGGAAAACAACATTCAAGACAAATGAAGGGTTGTATGAATGGCTTGTCATGCCATTTGGGTTAACAAATTCTCCAAGTACGTTTACGAGATTGATGAACGAGGTGTTGAAAGATTTCATTGGAAAGTTTGTGATCGTGTATCTTGATGATATACCGATCTTCATCAAGACTAAAGAAGAGCATCTGAGACATTTGACTCTAGTGATGAGGAGGTTGCAGCGAGAGAAGCTACTGATAAATTTGAAGAAATATTCTTTCATGCAGACATAGCTCATTTATTTGGGGTTTGTAATTTCGACCAATGAGCTGAAAATGGATCCTCAGAAGGTAAAAGCAATCATAGAATGGCCATCACTGAGAAACATCTTCAAGGTGAGAAGCTTCCATGGTTTAGCAAGTTTCTATAGGAAGTTTATAAAAAAATTCAGTGGGATATGTGCACCGATTTTAGACACAGTCAAGAAGAGATACAAGTTTTTTAATTGGATATAAGAAGCAGAGAAGAGCTTCAGATTGTTAAAGGAGAAGATAACTGAACAACCAATTCCAGTTTTTCCAGACTTTGGAAAGACATTTCAAGTAAGGTGTGATGCAAGTGGAGCTGCAATTGGAGCTATCTTAAGTCAAGATAACATACTGATTGCTTATTTTAGTGAGAAGTTGAATGATACAAAGAAAAAGTACTCCACATATGACAAAGAGTTTTATGCAGTAATACAAGCTTTAAAGAAATGGAGACACTACTTGTTTCCTAAAGAGTTTGTTTTGTACACTGATAACCAAGCCTTACAATTCATAACTAAACAGGAAAAGATGAATCAAAGACACGCCAAATGGATTGAATTTATGTAGAATTTTACTTTTGTAATTAAACATATCTCTAGAAATGGTAACAAGGTTGCTGATGCATTAAGCAGGAGATGCTTGATTCTGCAGGATATTTAGATGATGACCTTGGGTTTTGAACACCTTAAGGAAATGTACAGTGATGATTTAGATTTCAAGGATGCATATGAAGCATGTATGAATCCTATCTTGAGAGACCGAAGCTAGTGGGAAAAATACTTGATCCAAGATGGGTTGTTGTTTAAAGGTAATCAACTATGTATCCCAAAGTGTTCCATGAGGGAAAATCTTCTAAAAGAGAAGCATAGTGGAGGATTGGCTGGACATTTCAGCCATGACAAAACATTTTCCCAGTTGAACTGTTCGTATTATTGGCCAGGTATGAGAACATAAGTAAAAAGGTTTGTTAATAGGTGCAGAATTTGCCAACATGTTAAAGGGAAAAGACAGAACACGAGATTGTATCAACCATTGCCAATACCAGAGAGGCCTTGGGATGCGATAAGTATGGATTTTTTATTGGGATTGCCAAGAAACCAAAGAGGTTGTGATTCCATATTTGTGGTAGTGGACAAAATTTCAAAAATGGCACACTTTATCCCATTCCAAAATACAAACGATGCAACACACATTGTGAATTTGTTTTTTAAAGAAGTTTTTAGACTTCATGGACTTCCAAAGAGCATTATATCAGACAGGGACACCAAGTTTGTTGGGAATTTTTCGAGAACACAGTGGAAGAAGTTGGGGACAAATTTGTCCTTTAGCTCTACTTGTCATCCTCAGACAGATGGACAGACTGAGGTAGTGAATAAGAGCTTGGGGAATTTGCTGAGAAGTCTAGTCACTGAACGCCATACTCAGTGGGATCAGATTCTGCCACAAGCAGAGTTTGCTTACAATGACTCGGCGAATAGAAGCACTGGAAGGAGCCCATTCCAAATTTTGTATGGAATGCAGCCAAGAGGAGTATTTGAGTTGAGAGACATAGAACAAAGTGAGTTCAGGAGTGCTGGAGTAGAGGATTTCCCTATAGAAATGCAGAAGCTCCATAGCCAAATCAGAGAACAGTTGCAGAGCTCTAGCCAAGAGTAAAAGTGTAGAGTTGATCAACACATAAGAGATATTCAATTTGAAGTGGGAGATTTAGTTTTATCACATCTCAGAAAAGAGAGGTTCCCAAGGGGAAAATACAACAAATTGAAGATGAAAAAGATTGGGCCACGCAAAATCTTGAGAAAGTTTGAGGCAAATGCTTATGAATTAGAGCTACTGGATGGTGTGGGAATATCAACCATATTCAACATAGTCTACTTGTATCCTTACAAGGAATATGAGGCAGGAGGACCCAAAGATCAACAAGAGATTCAGTGGGAAAAATAGATGCCTATAGAAGAAAAGCCACAAATGGAGAAGATTATTGATCAAAGGGCTAGTAAGAAGACCAGAAGAAAGACCTACTATGAGTATCTGGTCAAATGGAAAGGACACCCCATGGAGTATGGCAGTTGGATTAGTGAAGCAGATATCCATAAACATGTAAGGACAATGCAGGAGCTCATGGATAGGAGTCCATGAATTTCTGTCTAGAGGAGTATGATGCATGAGCATCCATACCAAAGGCGCTTGAGGAGGAAAAATCAACGGCCAACACAAATTTTGAAGAAATCAAAATATTGAAGGATGTGGAAAATTTAAAAGTTTTGATGTGAATGTAATTAAAGTATCATTAATAGAACAAGAAGACGGACCCTCGATGCAAGAACGAGAAGGATTGTAATTCTGTCAATGTATTTATGGACAATACATATCTGTAGCCTTTATCTCTTATCTGTCTGTGACTATCATTTATTATATGAGGATTTAGTAGTTAATAGTCTTAATTTGATAAGATAACACTTAGATGGTTGGAGGGAAAAAGCTCGATGAGCTCCTATTTGTAAAGGATATGTAAACTATATGTTCGATTATTATTGGGAGAAGAGAATGATATATGTGTTGTAGAGAGTATTGGAGAAGTTTGTTGAAACCTCTATGTACATAGCACTCAATTTAATATAACAAAGAGGGTTTTGATACAAATTCATGGTGTGTTATGTTCACTGTGTTCATTTTATGAATGATATGTTTTCTATTTTCTTTCAGTCTCTGTTATTTGTTTGTTTTATGCTTATGAATGTTGAGTGAATGAATTTGTGAGGAAATAATAGGTTTCAATTGTTTCTCTTCCTGAGAAAATATGCAAGGAGTGCGTTGACAGGTTTCTGAGTTAATCTCAGAAAAGATCAGGAGAGATATTGGGGTTTTACTATCAATAAGGGTGCAAGGCATGCACATAAACTACGCAGGAGGTGTGTAGGTCGAGTTATTTATTGGACTTGTTCATCTAAGGAGATATTGGAAAATTCACTATTGCAAAGAGTGCACATAGGTGGATAGATTTCTCTGAGAGAGAAAAGACATGTGGAGAAAGTTCAATAAAAGTGTGTGAGGAACGAGACCCATAGAAATTCTGAGTTTGCAGTGAAGGTAAGCTTAGGAAGGATAGAGGTTTCACAATTGTTCAGAGGGGAACTCAAGAGTTTGAGTCACCATCGGGTTTCATAAAGCTCAGGAGGGAGAGCGGTATTTTAGACTGGTGGTCGAAAAACACTTAGGAAAGTTCCTAAGGGTTGAACCTTCGAAGGACTCGAAGGTGGGGTGTATAAGTTTCATAATGCAAGAGTTGAAGCTAGGAAGAGTTAGCGGCGTAGAACTTTTCCAAAGGAGAGAGTTATCAAAGAATTGTTGAAGGAACGGTGGAGATCCCTTCGGGGAAAATCTTGATTCGTCAACAACTGTCCGATCAAGATAGGAGAATTCATGGTTTGGGAAAATTGTGAGGAGCAGAGCGTCAACTCTGTGAAGCACGAAAGGCGATCTTATTCATTGGTTGCGGGGCAACGTGGACCATTGATCTGACGTAAGAAGAATTCGTGGATCGAACTTCAGAAGAAGAGAGGCGATCTATATTTTGAAGACGCGAAGAGAGAAGTCCCAAAGTGCTAAGTAGTTGGGGCCCGGGTCATATCTTGATGTCACATTGGAAGGGTCCAGAGGGGAGGAGCTAGCACCTGTTGGAGTATCAATTCACCAAATCGAGAATTGGGAGTGGCTCACATAAAAACACCCGAAGCTCGTAATTATGAAGAACCTTTGGGTAGGCTCTTGGTCATAGTCGGTGGTCAAGTGAGGGGAATCTTGCACCTGAAATCAATTCATGCGAGTACAAGAGTTGGACCTATGTATGTTATATTTGAAATTGGGGTCTATTAGGGTCCCGAAGAACCATTCTGGTTCAGTCTTGTGAAAGATACATTGACCATGAGGTCAAGTAGTACCTGTTGAGGTGGGGCGCTGCATCAAATATGATGATCCCAAAACATTGGAGGAGACCATAAGGCAAGCTAAGTGTTTATATGATCAACAAAAAGCAAGGCTAACTTTCCAAAAAGCTTGGGAAGATAGGAAGAAATTCAAGATAGATTAGAGGAAGAAAGTAACTAAGCCACACTTCTTCATAAATAATCCCCAGGGACAGCCAACTTCCAGAGAGCCCAGAGCGATTGAGACAGGGGGTCAAAGGCCAAGGAAGCCACCTAACCAATGTCGGGGTTGTAAAGGAGATCACATGTTTAGAGATTGTCCTCACAGAAGTGACAAAGTTAGAGCTATTCACAATGTACAATGAGAGGAAACAGTGGGGGACATGGGCAGAAATGTACCCAAGATCTATGTAGCCCTGGACAACAAGAAAGCAGAGTATCAATCACATATGATTGAGGTGGAAGGTATGATCCACAACCAAAATATTACTATTTTAATCGATTCAGGAGCTATTCATAGTTATATAGATCCTAAGATGGTGGAAAGTTTGCAATTGCCAAGAAACAAGCATGGAAAATCTTGGTTGGTGCAGCTGGCTACCGGAGCCAAAAGAAAAGTTAATGAGATGGTTAAGTCATGTCTTATAGACATGAATGGTATGAGCACAAGGGAAGATTTGAACATCTTGCCTTTAGGTTCCTATGACTGTCTAATTGGGATGGATTGGTTGGACCAACATCATACTATCTTGGACTATCATAAAAAGGAATTTACTTGCTTGGATGAGGAAGGGAACCTAAGGAAAGTGCATGGAATTCCTAGGGTAGTTGTTGTTCGAGAAATTTCAGTAATGCATCTAAAGAAATGCTACACGAAAGGCTGTCAAATATTTGTATCTCATATGGAAGAAGAACCTAAGGATAAGGTGCCAAATTTGGAGGATCATGCAGTCCTAGAAGATTTTGAAGATGTGTTCAAGGAGGTACCAGGACTTACCCCAAGAGAGATATTGACTTCTCCATAGATTTGATACCTGGGGCAACTCCAGTATCAAAGACTCCTTACATAATGAGTACACTGGAGCTGAAGGAGTTGCAAATGCAGCTTGAAGAAATTTTGATGAAGGGGTATATATGCCCAAGTGTATCACCTTGGGGTGCCCCGGTCTTATTCGTGAAGAAGAAATATGGGACATTGAGATTGTGCATTGACTTCAGACAGTTGAATAAAGTGACTATAAAAAACAAGTATCCCTTACCAAAGATCGATGATCTCTGATGCAGGAGCATCTCTCACATCAAGCGAGCCAACGTGGAATGCAAAAGACAGCTGGAAGGCGTCCAACACAAATTTTTGAAATTTCCCTTGAAGTTGATGCACCAAATATAAATGAGATCATTTAATAAAGGCGCCTTGGTATATTGTAATCAGACCTTGAGTGCCCCGCTCTCGTCTGAAGTAGATGGAGGCATTTATAGCAGTAAATGTAGGTAGATAGAATTTAATATTAGATTAGACTGTTTGAGAGCACAAGAGGGAAACGAGATATAGACACCTTCATTGTGCATTGTAACATTATTCAGGAAGAGTTAGAAGAATCTAGAGCATAGAGAAGAGAAGTAGAGAGCTGTGCAGAAACACCCATGTATAGTTATTTAGATTAATAGAAGAGTTTAATTCAAATTCATGGAGTTGTGTTTGTTTTCTGTGTATGTATGTTGTATTCTATGCTCATGAGTATTTACTTCCTGTTATGCATTTGCTGTTATGCTGTGTATATGATTCCATGTGTTGAGATTGAAGTCTGAGAGGAAGTGGAATGAGTTTCAATTGTTTCTCTATCTAAGCAAGGATTCCTGCAAGGAGTGCAGAGGAAGTCATCCGCAAGGAGTGCATTGACAGAAGGCTAAGATAGTCTAACTCTTGTTCTCATTCACCCAGAAGTGAATTTGGGTTATAGGAGCTGTGAAAGGAGTGCGTAGGCTAAGGAGAGCCTCAGTTGTGAAACTGAGCGAAGTATTGAAGGACTGCTGCTGCAGGTGTGCGCAGAGTTGAAGAGTTCTCAGATATTTTGAAATATCTGAAGATTGCCGCAAGAAGTGCGTGCAAAGACCCTCTTTGAAGTGGAGATTGTGTAGAAGCTCATAAGGGATAAGGCTTTCAATCTTGTCAAAGAGAAGCACTAGAAGATTCGTGCTGTGGAGTGTTTAAGACAGGAGTTGCATATTTGCACTGCAGGAGGACAAGTTCCGTGGAGGAATACTTGGACATTCTCAAGGAATCGCCAAAGGGAGGAAATCGATGGTCAGAATCTTGTGGAGAGGATTTGTGAAATCCTGTCAACCGTTGGATTTGCCAAAGAAGCAAGGAGGTTAAGGCTGCATTCGGAGTTCAAGCTCCAGAAGTCGTAAATCGTGGGATCATTGGTCAGTTGCCCGTCAGTCATCGGATTTGATAGGAGATGCACGAGAGTTACCATCGGGATTCGAAGGATCGGTAGTCCCGTGGTCGAATGTTTTTCGACATTTGAAACCTCGAAGTCTCGGGAAGATCTGAGTCGTCCGTCAGTTGGACACGTGGTGGAGATCGAGGCATCAGGAGTATGGGAAATCAGAAGTTTCGTAGATAGGAGGTCAGGGAAGTCCATAGTGAAAACCCTGGCATAATCTGAGCCGTCCATTCGGGAAGATAGGTGTTAGGAATTCGAAGAGAGTTGGGATATTCAGCATCGGGAAATCGGAGTTCCTGAGGACAAGAAAGTTGGGACATCATAAGCCTCGAAATCCCGAAGAAATTGGGACCGTCCATCAGAGGGGATGCGTGGAAGAAATCAGCACCATCGGGAAAGTCCCGACAAGGAGGACATCCATCGGTGTTTGGTTCATCGGGATATCGGGGATCTTGGTGACGAAGTGTTTATGCCTTTTGAAATCTCGAACCGTGAAACCCTGACAAGGAGGAAGGTACACCGTGAGGCCAGCTGTCAGCACGTCGGAAAGAAGGTAAGCGCCATTGTGAGAGCCAACTGTCAGCAAACCGAAAAGTAAGGATTTGAGGAATCGAGAATCCTGTGGGCAAGTGTTTTGCATCATTTGAAACCCCATAGCCCCGACGAGGGATAAGACTGCGGTCATGGGGACAATAGTCATATGGGCCAAAGCCTATAGTCAGAAAGCCTAACGCGTAAAAGGGCGCGTCGAGATTCGAGGAATCGCGAGTCTTGAGGGCATGTGTATTTTGACATTGGAATGCTCAAAACCCCGATGGGAGTTATAGCTGCGGTCATATAAGGAGAGGTCACATGGATCAAGCGCTTAGCCTGGAGGGCTAACAGGAATTTGAGCGCATCGAGAATTTGAAGTCAGAAACCCCGACGAGAAGGAATATAAGGCTGCCGTCTTATAGAAAATGGTCACGCGGACTGAAGGCTTAGCTAGGAGGGGCTAAGATAACAAACGAGTGTATCGAGGATTGGGGATCGGTAAACCAATTTGTTTGAACATTGCAAGTGTCAAAATCCCGATAGGAGGAACCCCGATAACAAAAAGGCCAGCATTGATTTAGAAGAAAGGGAGACCCAGTGTTTAGTTGTTGTGGGTGGAAAATTTCCCGATAGGGAAATAGAAGAACCTTTTAGTTCTTCGGGCCGAGGAAGGAGGAGAGATCCTATGAGCGGACGTGCCATAGTGGGCGCGCCTGCGTCAAGTGGTATCAGAGCTTTGTTCTTGTCTATATATTTTAGGCAGGAAGAGGCAGGAAGAGAAGGATCACTCTGATACGCATCAAGTGGTATCAGAGCGTAGAAGAGCTTCTTTGCTTTCTGTAGCAGGGAGAAGGAGAATTCACCATGCCGTCGAGGAGAAGGGATAGGAAATCACCCGATTCATAGGAGGAAAGGGAGATTCCCAGAGGTAGGGGTAGGCAAGTGCAAAATCCAGACATGGAGAGAGAAGTGCGTAATCTTCGTGCCAGAATGGAGGACATGGAGACATCACAAAGGAGCAAAGCCGATGCAGGAGATATCAGTGAATCCAAAGATGAAGATGATGTTGGACATGGAGGAGAATAAATCCCAGCAGAAGATGCAGCAAGTGAATGCTTACTTAAAGCTGTTGCAAGAATGAGTACAAAGGTAAAAATGGACATTCCAGTTTATGAGGGAAATCTGGATGTGGAAGAGCTTCTAGACTGGATTAGAGCTCTAGACACTTACTTCGACTATGAAGATGTCGAAGAGGACAAGAAATTCATGCATTCCATCATGAGATTAAAAGGACATGTAGCCTTGTGGTGGGATGAACTACAAGTTGACAGGCGTTGTCAAGGCAAGCAAAAAATTAAGAGCTGGGACAGGATGATTGCAAAGATGAAGGCAAAATTCATTCCCAGGGACTATCAAATTTCTTTGTTCAGGAGGATGCAGAACATGAGACAGAAGCTGCTGATAGTGAAGTAATATACTGAGGAATTTTACAGGTTGAATATCAGGGCAGGTCATCGCGAAAGCAATGACGAAAAAGTGGCCAGGTATATGAATGGCCTTAGATATGAGATTCAGGATGAAATGAGCATGGAAACCATCCGAATGGTAGAGGATGCTTATCAAATGGCTTTGAAAGCGGAAGAGAAGCTAGGTCGAAAGCAGAGTTAGAGGGGTCGAGGCAGAAGTCAACCCAGAGGCAAATCAGTTGCCCAGGAAAGAAACCAAAAGCCCAGGGACGACTGGAAGAAACCTCAAACTCAGACAGAGAGAGGTGGAAATTCACAGTGAGGATGATACGCTGAGCAAAGAGAACATCATACTGAGCTGAGAGGAGGATAGACTGATAATAATAGGTTTCCTCGTACCAGAGGTAGAGGAAGAGGAAGAGGTGGAGTAATCACATGCTTCACATGTGGAAAGAATGGGCACAAGTCATTCGACTATCCAGATAAAAAGAAGGATGGAGGAGAAGATCACATCGCCGAGGCACAGAGGTGAGATGTTGAGGCGGAATACGCTGAAGGCGAAAGATTGCTGGTGATGCGAAAAGTCCTTTTGAAACCAGAGAAAGAGATGGAAAGCTCAGCTCAAAGAAACAGTCTTTTTAGGACTGCTTGCAAGACCAAGGATAGAGTATGTAAGGTCATTGTGGACAGCGGTAGCACTGATAATCTCGTTTCAACCGAAATGGTAGAGAAGCTGGAGCTGGAGACGACTGATCATCCAAGTCCATACAAAGTTTCGTGGGTACAAAAAGGACATCAGGTAAATGTCACTAAATAGTGCTTAGTTGACATTAATATAGGAGGATATAATGATAAGATTTTATGTGATGTTATTCCTATGGATGTCTCTCATCTATTGCTGGGTAGACCATGGCAATATGATAGAAATGTGATTCATGATGGGAGGATGAACACATACACCCTGGAGAAGAATGGGAGAACTCATATGTGGCATCCAATTGAGGATAAAGGGGTGAAGCCGGAAGTAAGAAATACAATACTTCTCATGAGTGGGAAGGAACTTCTTACGGAGGTTAAGAAGAAGGAGGATCCACAATTCTTTGTGGTCAGAAAACCAAGAATTGTTCTGACTAGCACAAGAGTGGATGATTTACCAGAAGAAGTTCAGGGACTACTGGAAGAGTTCACTGATATAGTAGTTGACGAATTACCTCGTTCATTGCCACTGATGAGAAGTGTGAGTCATCATATTGATCTCATACTAGGAGCCAGTTTTCCAAACAAAGCCGCGTACAGATTGACGCCGCAGGAGAATGAAGAGGTCAAAAGACAAGTCCAGGAGTTGTTGGACAAAGGTTTGGTCAGGGAAAGCTTGAGTCCATGTGTTGTTTCGACGGTACTCAGTCCGAAGAAAGACGGAGGCTGGAGGATGTGCACTGATTCAAGAGCCATTAACAAGATAACTATCAGGTATAGATTCCCATTGCCAAGAATGGATGATTTGATGGATTGCTTAAGTGGAGAATTTTTTTTTTCAAAGATTGATTTGAGGAGTGGATATCACCAGATCCGCATGAGAGAAGGTGATGAATGGAAAACAACATTCAAGACAAACGAAGGTTTGTAGGAATGGCTTGTTATTCCATTTGGCTTAACAAATGTTCCAAGTACCTTTATGAGGTTGATGAATGAAGTCCTGAAGGATTTCATCGAGAAATTTGTCATCGTGTATCTGGATGACATATTGGTTTTCAACAAGACAAAGGCTGAACATCTGAAGCATTTAGCCATTGTGATGAAGAGATTATAGCAAGAGAAGCTGCTGATAAACATGAAGAAGTCCTCATTCATGAAGACATAACTCATTTATTTGGGATTTGTTATTTCGGCAAATGAGTTGAGGATGGATCCAGATAAGGTGGAGGTAATCAAGAATTGGCCATCACCGAGGAACATATTTGAGGTGAGAAGTTTTCATGGTTTGACTAGTTTCTACCGAAAATTCATCAGGAATTTAAGTGGAATTAGTGCAGCAATGATGGATACAGTGAAGAAAAGACATAAATATTTTCACTGGACTGAAGAGGATGAGAAGAGTTTCAATTTGTTGAAACGAAAGATTACAGAACAACCAATTTTTGTGTTGTCGGATTTTCAAAAGACATTTCAGGTAAAATGTGATGCAAGCGGTTTTGCAATTGGGGCAGTCTTAAGTCAAGATGACAGACCGATTGCATATTTCAGTGAGAAGCTTAATGAAGCGAAGGTGAAGTATTCCACATATGATAAGGAATTCTATGCCATCATACATGCATTGAAGAAATGGAGGCACTATTTGATTCCAAAGGAATTTGTTTTATATAGTGATAACCACGCATTGCAGTTTGTGACTCAACAGGAAAAGTTGAATCAGAGGCATGTTAAGTGGGTCGAATATATGCAAAATTTCACATTTGTGATAAAACATATTTCTGGTACTGCTAACAAAGTTGTTGANTTGCTGTTGCAGGAGTTCAAAGTCCGGACGTTAGGCTTTGATGATCTCAGAGACATGTATGCAGATGTCCAGGATTTTAAGGAGGCATATGAAGCAGCTAAGAATCCAGTTCTCAGAGATAGAAGCCCTTGGACAGACTATATGATCCAAGATTGCCGCAAGAAGTGCGTGCAAAGACCCTATTTGAAGTGGATATTGTGTAGAAGCTCAGAAGGGATAAGGCTTTCAAGCTTGTCAAAGAGAAGCACTAGAATATTCGTGCTGTGGAGTGTTTAAGATAGGAGTTGCATATTTGAACCGCAGGAGGACAAGTTTCGTGGAGGAATACTTGTACATTCTCAAGGAATCGCCAAAGGGAGGAAATCGACGGTCAGGATCTTGTGGAGAGGATTTGTGAAATCCCGTCAATTTTTGGATCTGCCAAAGAAGCAAGAAGGTTAAGGCTGCATTCGGAGTTCAAGCTCTAGGATTCATAAATTGTGGGATCATTGGTTAGTTGCCTGTCAGCCATCGGATCTGATAGGAGATGCACGAGAGTTACCATCGGGATTCGAAGGATCGGTAGTCCCGTGGTCGAATGTTTTTCGACATTTGAAACCTCGAAGTCCCGAGAAGATATGAGCCGTCCGTCACTTGGACACGTGGCGGAGATCAAGGCGTCAGGAGTATGGGAAATCAGAAGTCTCGTAGATAGGAGGTCGGGGAAGTTCATAGTGAAAACCCCGGCATAATCTGAGTCGTCCATTTGGGAAGATAGGTGTCAGGAATCCGAAGAGAGTTGGGATATTCAGCATCAGGAAATCGGAGTTCC
>JASDQU010740008.1:273005-290963 GCA_032191745.1 Picea mariana
TTATTTTCCAAAACCTCAACCACCTTAAAAGGACCAAACTAGAGGTTATCAAAGTTACCATGCTTGTAATTTTCTTCCCTTCCATCATCCCACCACAGGACGAGGTCTCCTTCTCGAAAGATCTCCTTCTTGGTTTTTTTATCAAAAGATGATTTGATTTTTCTCTGGCATGCTTCAATGATCTGACTCAGTGCTTCACTTTTCTGTTGAACTTCTATAATCTGGAAGATTCTCCTCTAGGTATCATTTGGATCCTCCATTTCTTCCTGTAGGAATTTCAAAACTGGTAGACCAAGATGAGTGGGGAACGGAACATCTATCCCATAGACTAGCTGAAATGGTCAGGTTCTCAATGATCTCTTGGTGATGATCCTATCAGCCCACAAGGCATACTTAAGTTTAGAGTCACGGGATTTCTTATTTTTAGTCAGCAATTTCTTGATGATCCTAATGAAATTCTTGTTTGATGACTCAACCATCCCATTCCCATGAGGATAATAGGGTGTGGAATGTGCCAAGGCAATGTTATGGCTGCCACAAAAGTTAATCATGGCTTTGGACTTGAATGTCTGGGCATTGTCTATTACAATGTTTCTAGGGGAGCCGAACCTAGAAAAGATATTGGTTTCCAAAAAGTTCATAATCACTTTGTCAGTAACATTCCTAGTGGGCACAACCTCAATCCATTTGGTAAAGTAGTCAGTGGCAGTGAGGATCCACTTATGTTGCCCATTGTAGGGTGGATTTATCTCACCTATGAAATCTAATCCCCATTGTTGAAAAGGGACACTGGTAGTGATAGGTTTCAAGGGAAGTGAAAGTAATTTTTTCTTGCCTGCAAACTTTTGAAATTCATTACATGCCCTTATTGTAGTGAATACATCAGAGAAAAGGGTGGGCTAGTAGTAATTAATTACAAGTATTAACTCACAAGTATTAATTACAAGTGCTTAGGCTAGTCTTTTATCAACAAAAAGCTTGTTGGATATTCACTTTTTATGTGATATTCTGAATATAGCAGTTGCTGAAATAAATGTAAGAACATAAGTAAAGACACCAAGATGATAATCAAGATATATGAGACATAAATAAATCCTTTATTTCATTCCAATTCACCAAAGAGTCATTTTCTTTACAAAATCTCATACATAAATCTTGGACCAAAGTCAAACTTAGACATCCCCAATGGAACACACAAAAGGACCTCTGACAGAAAACCAAAACTAAACTCTAAAAGCTGGATCATCTTGCCATAGATTGTTGCCCACTCGACTCTGCACAATAACCTTTATCAGTCATGAAAATTAATTCACAAACAAACAAATCTACAGAGAATATCAAAGATAGATCAACACCTTTGAAGAACAAGTGTCTGAATGATTTGATTCAACCCTGAATATTGTTGTCTACAATAAGACCTTGCTATCATAAAAGAGAATTAGGTTGTGATGAATATATGAATGAATGAAAACTGAACTATCTCAACATAAACTCAAAGAGAAAACCTTAGCATGCATCTACTTCTTTCCTCCTCTTATTCCTCCCTTCATTTATTTTTTTAACAAATTAGAATTGGTTGAAGAAGTTGAACCAATTCATTAGTTAATTTAATCAAAAGACTCAATTAACTTTAGTTAGGGGGAAAAGTAATAATTATAATAAAGGGTCATAATTAAATAATAACTAGTAGGTGGGACCCCTTGTAACTCCCTTTGGTTCATAACAATCGTAATAATCATAACATAACCATTAGTTAATCAAAAGACACCTCCTTATGCCTCCCATTAACATATTCACTTTTAGCAATTAAAACTCATTAAATTTGAAATTATTTCAAAATAATACTCATATATCCAAAACATGTTGTCCAAAGATCCATCAAGTCAACTGTCATGAAACAATACATGACATAAAACTCAAAAGCCATATTTTCCAGTCTGTGATGGAACCTTTCCTTGGTTGTTGTTGTCACCTCTTGATTTTCCTGAATTTGCCTTAGGCTATGCAGAGCATTCAGGCTTAATCTCGTTGATCACATGGGAACAATCGTCCCTCAAATGCATCCAGGAAGACACGGATTTGTCAGAGTCATTGGAGGGTGAGGAAGGGGCAGCAATGGATTTTCCTTTATCAAGTGCATGGTGGGAGGATTGCATTGGTGAGTGGTTAGGGGCATCTTGGACAATGGGGTTCTTGACTTGATTAATGATCATCTCACAATCACCAAAGAATGCCAAACTTTCAATGGCCATGTCTTTATCATCCCTCAATCCAAGCACCAAAGCTTCATACTCAACTATATTGTTATTAGTCTCAAATTATAGCTTATAAGAGAGCGTTATAACCTATTGTGCATGGGAAATGAGGACTATACCAACCCCAAAACCTTCTCTCGATGAAGAGCCATCGAACTAAATCTTCCACACTTTTTTATGTTGATATTTCAAAGGATGATCTTTGCATTTGGTGACTGTAATTTCTGGTTCATCACCATTTAGATGAAAAACAGATGAGCCAATATCATCCTCAACAACATAAATTGGGTGATTGATTGGACTATGATGTTTGCTGACAATATAGGCCAATATGACCTCTATGTATAATCTCTTGTGCTCTCGTCCAAAAATAGGGATAGTGGCATATGTGAGGTCCATTTTTAATGATCTTCCAACCTTCTTGGCCCACGTCCTGGACAAAAGCATACCAAACTTGGGGGGAATGTCAGACAAAATGATGTCCATCACTACACTTTTCATGGGTAACTATGACAAAGAAACCACCAAATATTTTATTAATACCAAACATTTGAATTTTTTGGAGTCAATGGAGTAAAGGTCTTGATAGGGCTTGGTGATATCCAGACCTAGTTCATCCATAACAACTTTAGGCATGACATTGTGTGAGGCACCTGAGTCCATGAAACAGTTATGTAGGATCTTGTCATGGAAATTTAGAGATATGTAGAATGGTGGATAAGCATCAGATCCATCCTTAATATGTGGGCCCATATTAATGGTTGGGTTCTCATATTGCAGACTAATTGCATCAGAAGTTGCAACAGAAGTAGGTGGCTACAAAACCTTCATAATGGATTGTTTGAAAGGCTCATTTTTCAATAATTTTGATAGAGGTAAAAGGATCTTCATCTTGCTCAACTCATGCTCTAGGATGAAAGATGCTTGTGGCCTATCAACTTCCTTTACTTTAGGGACAACATGTTTAAATGAAGGAGGTTGGTGAGCTTTAGCCACTGCACCCTTGCTTGGATTTGGCTTGGGATGAACCTCTATTTTTTTGTTCTAATCAAAGGTGGTGGATTTAGGAGTGCCTTTTCTAGGCCTCAAGTCATATTTATTTTGGGTTTGGACTTGAATAACTCCCTCTTCCCCTATCTTAATATCAAACTTATCTGATATTTGTGCTATCTCATAATCTTGTTGCATTAAGTGACTGGTGTGAAAATATATTTCATTGAAAAGAATAGTAGCATCATCCATAGAATCATTGTCTACATCCATCTCCTCAATATGATTTTTTTGGAAATGAGGTACTACTCTTTGGTCATCAACATTCCTCCTTTCTCTCTACATTATCCGAGGGGCATAATTCAGTCTTCTAAATTGGTTGGGATTTTTGTTTCCAACCCCTTGGAAAGCTCTATTTGGTTGTTTAGATTCCCATTTCATCTTAGTTATTTCAGATGTCAGATCCTTCAAATTTTTGGTCATTTCATCAAGTTTGGGATCAGATGTGGCTGGGTTAGAGGAGGTAGGGGAATCCTCTCTCTATTCTTCTTATCTTTTTCAGATATGGTCTTTAACCYRCCTGATGCCAAGATGTTAGATTCAACCTCAATGGTTGCTTCTTGCAAGGATATCAAGGTAGTGGATCTTCTCTCCCTCAACAAAAGAGAGAATTATGCATCAAATGCATTGGCATAAGTGATCTTGGCAAAGGATTCAGTTGGTTTTATCTCATCTCGGATTCTACTATACATTTGATTAAATCTCTTGGTGAAGTCTAAAATAGACTCACCATTCTTTCTCTTAAGGGCCCCAAACTCGGTGATGTAATAGAGATAATCCCTTATATCTCCCCATTTCTTTATGAAAGCTTTATATAATGCATAAATATATGAAATGGAGGCTGGAGGGGGGCCCCATAACCATTTTCTTACCTCCCAATCAAGGCTTTGTACAAACAACCTCATCCACACATCTGCATAGTCAATGTTAAAGTTGTCTACAAAGTTGTAGAGGGTTGTCAGATGTTCCACAGCTGTGAAATCCCCTTCCCCATTATATATGGGAAAATATTTCATGTAATCTATGGATGGGAGTGCATGTAATCCTACATGCAGAACTAAGGGTGCATATCTGGAATCAATTATGGCATCCATCCCGTTAACAACCATTGTTTGGGAAACATGAATCTAAATATTGATTGGAGATACAATGGGGGATGATGGACTATATGATGAAATAGAGGCATGAGTTGAAGGTGTCTGCAGTTCCTTGGAATTGTGATTCTCAGGGCTAGCAAATTCAAGCTACTTGTGATGATGAAGAACAGTAGATTCTTGAGGTGCAACTTTACCCTTGAGGGGTGAGGTATATCTCTAAGTTAAGGTGGATTTTCTTAGTTGTTTTTCTGTCTCATAGACTACTGCGTCCTTCTCAGAGTTAGGATGAGCATTAGTAGCTCTGGTGTGCTCAGATTTGGATTTCTCGAGTCCTTTTCTAGGAGCCAGTATTTCCTTTTTGAATTTAACTCAGTGGAGTTGCCAAGTGAAACATGGCAGTCTGAAAGTGTCTAATATTTGTTTACCATCAAAGGTCATATATGATCATTGTTGTTCTCCCAGGGAAATATATTTTATTACTTTGTTCCCCGGAAACGGCGCCAGAAGATGTTGGTCCTAAATTCTGCACCTGACTGCTAAAGAGCAAAGCTAGTCCATCTCAAGTTATGAATGATTGGTTTTTTTTATTAATGGGTTAGTTAGAGGGTTGGTTTATAAATACATGAGCATGGTTTGGTTGGACAAATTACATGGATGAGGGTCCTCCTTGGTTGGTGGCACACTAAGGACAAACAAGTGAGACAGTAAAGGTAAAAACAAAGAAAAACAACAAACCATTCCATGAACAATATGCTGCCAGAAGTTTAAATCTTAAAATAGCATTTCAAGCATTAAACATGTACCAAAAACACATTCATTCCCATAATTTGCAAAAAAAAAATCTTCATCAAAGCATAGTTGTTATCATAGGTTGCATATTAATAAATACAAGTTATATAGTAGCTGAAGGAAAAGAAATGTAGTTCGCACAAATCAAAATTGTATTCAAGATAAGAAACACATATGAATTTGGACACAAACACACTGTCATCAATAGTATCTTCACTATGTAGAGATATTTAATCCATGCACAAAATGGGTCCAACCAATTGTTGTATTGATCTTTTCTCCCAAAAAACTCAACCCTCAAAACATACAAAAACTACATATTTATCAGAGTTGCAGAGGTTCTTGTCCATCTGGGACTGAGACTTAACTCTACACTACCAATTGTAAAACAACTTATTAAATTAAATAGAAACTGTTGGAGTATAGTAATGTACACTTCACATTGGACTTTATAAAAAATAGTGGTTCTTATCACACATAAAATACCAGTTATTATGATTTAAACTTAAAAGATTATTGAACTAAACAATTAAAAAAATTTATTTGTGATAAAATTAGAGTGATGCATGTGTTGGAGTGAACTGAGATCTAATAGAAAATTACTAGGAGTGACAAAACCGAGTTTTGTATTGATCATGGGCATGCATGCACGCTATTGGAGGCCATTGGAGATAACTGAATGTATTGGTAGTGTTTTTTCCCCATTCCTAGTTTGGCGCCCCTTTTTAAACATTAAAATATGCCATTAACGGAGATAAACCACTCCGGGAATTTGGCGTTCAGGACTTTGAATGATATGTTGGAGAATAACCCGGAGTGACAATGTTGTGGAGTGACATGGCAGTGAGGACCCCACTTCAATTGTTCGAGGCTCCGACACTTCATGGGTTCAAAGAATTTTTCTTTCTTTGATTTGAAATCCCCAGAGTGTTAATCTCCCATAGTTCTAATCATGTTTATCTTAATTAACCCATGATTATCCTTTAATTGTTTGGCATTTGGGAGTTTGGAATCTGGCTCTTCGGGGTTCGGGAGTTTTTCTTTTTGAATCCTCTGCTTGAAATTATCCCTGAGGACCATCTCCCGAATCTGATGTAGCAGCCTGATGTCATATCGCTAACATGTCATGGAAAGAATGGTGACATGTGTCACTTGAAATCCTACAGATGACAGACCCAAATATGCTTAAAATAAGTGTCATGTGTCTCAACCAATGAATGCCACATGTATCGACTGATGGATTCCACATGTCATGATAGAAGAGTGTCAAGCGTCTATGACTCTTCGACGCTTCGGTACTTCAGTGATTTGCATTCGATCTGGTTTGGAATCTCCTGAAGTGACAATCTCCTAGAGTCAACAATTCTTGATTAGTGCTAATTGATGCGGGATTAATAAATATAAACCATTAAATACTTCGGGAGTTTGACGTTCGAGACTTTGGGAGACTGCACCCTCTCTTGATAGAAATCTCCCGAAGGAAAATATCTTGGATCTGACATGGAGGTTGTGACGTCACGACCAATGACGTGTCATGAAAAGAAGGGTGACACGTGTCACCTGGAATGGGGAAAATGGAATGCTAAAAATTGCTCGAAATGAGTGCCACATGTCACGACTTATGGATGCCACTTGTCCCCATGGATGAATGCTATGTGTCATCATAGATGAGCGCTACATGTCTTTGGCTCTTCGACACTTTGACTCTTCGACTGATCGACACTTTGGAAATTTTGATCTAACGTGTCCATGATGCCTTTGTCATTGATCAACACTTTGGGTCTTCATTTGATCGGCACTTCAGGATTTCAAATCTGACCTGTCCCTAATGTCATGGTCGCTGACATGTCCGCATGAGGAGAGTGACATGTGTCACTAATAAATGGGAAAATGGCGTAACCAAAGGTGTCTAAAATGAGTGCCACCTGTCTCTAATGATGAATTCCATGTTTCAGTGATGGATGAATGCCATGTGGCTCCAACATTTCAGCATTCAAGATTTTTTAGTGGTAAGTGTGGAGACCTCCCAGCTGGTTGATCGTCGAAGCGATGTGGTGTTCGGCGTTCAGGAGTTTTCAACAAAGATTAGCTCAAATGTTTTGGCATCAAAGTCATGAAGTGGCTTATGTAACTCTACAATTAAACCTCGCACAAGTTCTGGAATCTATAATGTGTGAGAGTCGTTGATATGATCGATCGTTGGATCTCCATCGTTGAACTTTAATCTATCAATTTTCACAATCCAGGCCCGAAAATGACTACTCTGAATTGTTGTGTTCTATTCATGGGCATTCCCTATGCACACAAAAGACTTGGTGGACCTGTTGCATGCTTAATCAATGGAAAACATGATGACAAGTATTTCGAACCAAATCATGACATGCAATTATTCTTCAAGAAAACAGAAACAATTTGCGCAAAGAATCAATCAAGAAAGATAATGATAAAAAACCAAGTCATTTAGAGAGGGAAAATGACTTAAACAACCAGAAGAGAAATAATTTTGATGAAGGCATAGTGAAAAGAGGCATGAGGGAAGGGGTGCAGACTTAGGTCTCAATAAGTACAGTGGCTCATTAAGGGAGTCCCAGTGGCAAGCCCATTCCCAAAGAAGACCACTTATTATGGCACAATGTCAACCACCAAGGTGAAGCGTGGAAAAAGGCATAATGTCTAAGCATATATCATGGAGTCTAGAGATATCTAAGATACAACATAATCAAATGGATTAAATATTTAAATGATTCTCACCATAATACTGACTTGTACCTCATGGAGCAAGGCCCAATGCCTTCCATAAGCTAGTTGGTGTGGTGGATGCCATGTACAAACATGTGACCATCTATGGTGGTGAGTGGGTTTTCCATCTATGAAAAGGGTATTGTTGGTCATGTATTCTCTCGACACTCCATATCTGCAACCTCAAGGCCTTGAGACATCATCTCCTTAGTTAACCACAAAATGGGGATAACATTTGGCTCCTACTTGGGGACATGTGCTCGTCGTAGAGTGCATGAGAACTGAAACATCTCCTGGTAGAACTGTTACTGCAAGGAAACATCAAACTATCAAGTGCAATATGGCCTACTCATCCTTATTCTCATATGATGATAATCAAAACCCACTAAACTAGAAAAAGAAAATTTTGACATTTTTTCAAAAATTTCTCAACTAAGCATGAAATCAATATGCAAGTAGAGAAAAATGAAAATGAAAATGAAATACATATAAGCTAATATGAGCAATAAATATGAAAATGAGGGGAATCAAAATGACTTATCTACTTACTTGTCATCTTGGGGCCCTAAAGATCACGTGTTGGATGATGTCAGGTGAAGTCATACAACCAATGCAACCACCTGATCATCGAACAAAGACATTTCCCCCTATGCTTAATCATGTGAAACAACAAAGATAAGTCTAGCACATAGTAATCATGAGCATAAAAAGATATATAATCAATCATGAAATAAAAATCATGGAGATGGGTGGGAGGGAGGAAATCTTGCTGAAAAGAGAAACCACAATCTCGATCATCCTGGAACTCTCACTTGCAAGCATAGACACAATCCCGATCTATCCATCTCTAGAGTGGACTAGATGATGGCTCATATTCATCCTCCCTTATAAGATCACTTCTCCCTGAAGGATGAGAAAGGACAAGAGATCCAAAGGAAACCCTATGATTTACCAAACAAGAGGAAATGAGGGAAGGCATAGCCTTAGAGGAAAACTCCTTCGTCGTACTCATGAAACGTCTCTTGTTTTTCTGCAAATCCCTACCAAAAGTCTCAACATGAAAGTACTTTTGTTTGGTAGTATGGACCTTGGATTGCTTTGGGTAGGCCATGACCTGGTGTCTATCAAAATCTAAGTATGGTGGTTGAAAATCATCTTGAAAACACTATGTCAAGTCATCCTTGAAAGGATGGAACAAATCTATGATCATGCCACTGTCACCATCCCGAACATCTGAGTCATATATGTACGGAGACCAATCCTTTGTTTGAGGGCTACCCTCAATGTCATAAGTGGGATATCCGTCAAAGGTGAAAAGGCTCATGTCCCATCCACGTTTTCCAATCTGTATGAAAGTGTCAATATGTTTATTGACTGCATCTGAGGCCTTTTCACTTCCAAGATCATGGAACAGTTTGTCATCAAGATCCTCAAAATGGTCATAACTCATAGCGTTCTCCTCTTGATCTTCAACGTGATAAGCTTCATCAGGGAATTTTTGGAATCTTTCTTCATAAGCACGTTCTTCAAGCACCTCTTCATCTATGAGGGCTTGGTATTCTGTATATTCATGCAATAACTCTTTTACTTGGTTCATTAGCTCTTCAGCGGATTTATTAGCAGCTTTTTCCCTTTCCATCTACAAAATTTACTTCCATGAGGGATGGAAGGGTATTGGTTGATTCCAAGGTGCCATAGTCCCATTGACTAGAATAACACCTCAAAGGAGTTTCCATGGGAGAGAAAGGCTTATCAAAGGATGAAAGGGGAGAGAAGGGGAAAGGTGAGTAAGGGAAAGGTGGTTTCGGGAAAGGTGGAGTCGCCATACAAACTTTAAAGAAGGTTTGTCAAAGGAAAAGGGTAGGTTCTTGGAGTGGAGTCGTCAGGCAAGATATGGATGAAGGATTTGGGAAAGAGACTTGCCAAAAGTGTCATTTAGGGTACAAAGAGGATTCAAAATCCTCCTCGGAAAAGGCGCCAAAATTATATAGCACAAGTTTTAGGTTGGGAAAATCCCGACCCAACCACAAAAACAAGTGCTACAACTTTGGGAATCCTACACCCAATTCCACCTCGATGTAGGTCCCATACTTGGGGGGTGACTAAGGTCACTCCTGGGAGGCGATCTCGAACACCCTAGGGGAAATGAGAAGGATGAAGGGAATTCTAAGGAGAAGTCCCCTGGAACGTCAAGTGATGGAATGAATGATTGGTTGGAAATGGTAAGTGAAGAGAGGTAAATGGATACCAAGTGAAGAGATAGTTGTCGATGCACCTGTACTTTCCCAAAACACAATAAAAGACCTTGCAATGATATGTGTTAGTATGGATCAGTAAGTTAATATTTATGTCCCTAATTGCAGCAGCGGATGACAGTTTATATCAGAAAATAAAGTATCCAAACCAACTTATAAAGCACAAGATCAAGTGGCAATATCATCAATGAATTTAGTAATCAATTATGACTTGAGCATAGCACTTTAAGACTGAATAAAGAAAGTCGTTATAAAATGATTTTCTGCAGTAAATTATCACCCTTATGGTTGTAGCATTCAATGACATGCAGAAGCTAAATCAACCATAGAAAAATCCCAAAAACTAGTTTAAATAGTGCACCCTAGTTAGTGGAATTAATGGCTAAAAAATGGAGGAAAGTTAGGGGCTAGTTAGTGAGATATTAGCACCTAGGGTTAGTGATTTTCTGCAGCCTAATGGTTGTAGAAAACAAGTTAGTATGTCAATGAGAAATTATGGAATAAAAGGGATGCCTTAAGGGAAGAAAAACCCCCAAGGCATCAAGATCATTATCCAAAAGAGAAAGCTTGTAAAGGTTGAAATTTCATGTTTGTCGAGGCAAATGTCTTGTATCTCCAATGCAAATTAAAAATATGATTAGTGCCTTACTATTGGGTTTATGGGGTCAATGAAAAATATGGCTTGGATAAGAACTTGGGGGTGTACACCCTTGTAGTTCCCAAGTGTAGCTAAGTCAATTTAGGAAATGCCAAGAGGGTGTACACCCTTGTACTTCTCTTGGCGCAAGCTTGAAAAATATATTTTACCTTGAGAAGCAAAACTTGGATTGAAATGTTTGATCCATAAAGCCCTAGGGGTGTAAGCCCTTTTACTTCCTAGGGTTTTCAAAACAAACCAAGATGACCTTGGAGGGTGTACTCTCTTGTAGGTCTCCAAGAAAATTGATAAGAAATGACCTTTCTTCAACAAGAGAACAAACATTGGGGAGGGTGTATGCCCTTATACTCCTCCAAGGGTTCCAACCAACAATAATTATGGAAAAAATAAAGACAAAAGACAATAAATGCATATTTTCCCTTACCAATTCCATAAAAAATCTAGATCACACCTTAGTCTTCCGAGTTAAGTGCATCCACATGCATAATAAAGAGTCTCCAAGCATAGCGCATCACTTTTCACCATCAATAGAAAAGATAAACCATAACAATTCTACAAGAGATAGTAAGAGCCAAGAGGGCCAAAAATTTCAGATAAGTATCCTTCTCCTCGAGGGAGAGCTATGTTTGAAATGAGATCTTATGATCTCTATTTATGCTAAATGTAGCTAACATAGTTTGTCCACAAATTAAGGAGTAAAACACAATATTAGGGGTCAACAACCCTAATCTTTACCCCTTAACAAAGTAATATTAACAAATTCACTTTTTGCACAAATAAAAACCTAATTTAGGAGGACGTGACCCCTTTAGGGGACGTTTTGCCACTTTGAGGAAGTCGTTGGTGTTGGAGAATCAAGGATATGCCTCCAAAGGAAACATGTCAAGCATCTAAGCACTCTCATCATGGTGAAGACACTTCTCCTCCTCAAACGTCCATGTGTCAAAAGAGTGGCACCTCGCCACCATGACCTAGCCCTGAAGATCATGACACCAAGCTCAAAAGTGGAACGTTGTTCCCCTCCTGGGAAAATCATTTTGGCAATTAAGGGGTGGGCTAGGTTTTCCAAGTCATCATCAAGGCCATCCAATTATGATCTCTCTCATCTGGAATGCAGGCCCCTATCATCCAACATGTGGGCTTGTAGCCCCATGGAATCCCAAGATAGGCTTGTTCTCCTAAAATTGTCCACCAACTAGGTCTTGCAAAGACAAATGAACATGCCTTCCAAGGATCTCAAGTCATAAAATCATGATAAGTGAATCAATCAATAAATAAGACAATTAATCATGTGCATCAAATATCACTATATCAAACAATTAACAGCTCAAAGACACTATGTGACTTGTCAAGCTTAAATATGGGAGGGTTGACAAGGTGTCCTATTGGGTAGATCTTTCCCTAGGTCAAGGAGAGCTTCCAAGAGGTCCCTCTCTCATCCATGTAAAGTGTATGAGGTGGATGGGTTCAAACTCAATGGGCATAGGGCTCATGACATACAATGGGTCATAATGTCTCATTCATGGGTGCCTTTGTAGAGGGTGTGTAGTACCTTCATCCACAATGCACTTTTTCCAAGCCCATCAATTTCCTTTTATCTTTATTTCTTTATATTTTCTTTCATAATAGCATAAGGAGAGATTGATGGTCACTACCCTAGCGTGGTGACCAGGTAATGGTAATGTCACCCAAAACACCTAATGGAAATGAGAAGTTTGGCTCGTGATGAGACCCCCTTTCTCTCAGCCATGCAACTAAGAGCCATTTCCCTCATTTGGTGACTAGATGATGACAATTTCATAACACTAGATATCCATGTACGTGATAGGTCAGCTCATGATGAGACCTTGTATCCTTCAACTAACCTAAAGTACCTTGATCCGTCTAATAAATATCCTCCAAATGGTTTTTTCTGAAACATTGTAGAAAAAAAGTTATAGCAAAAATTCCAAGGTGTCTCTGATACCATATGTTAGGAACCAAATACCAATATAGCATAGAAAAACCCCAGAATAAGTACTCAACGCCTTGAAAAAGAGATAATTTCAGTTAATAATCCTCTTCGAGGGGGGAACCTCCTTATACCCCACATAAATGTCTGAATACAAGATGATTCCAAATGAAAATGTCTCCTTGGTATGTATAGGAGACTAGGAGGTACAATTACAACTAATGGACTCAAGATGACATAAATAAAATAACATTACTAATTTAATATGCCCCAATTAAGGGGTAATGAGACACTATTTAGGGCTTAACAAAGGGACAATGAGATTTATTTTCTCATGCCAAAGTAGCTTCAACTCTATGTATAAGAGTCTAATATGTTATCCCCTACAGAGCTAGTTTATCTAGGATAAATTTGGGAACTAGATGAGGAGCCTGAATAGCTTCAAAATATTTGATTTATTTTCCCTTCTTGTTGACATACCATTCACCCACCTCTCCAACAAATTGCATTGGTTTCTCTAATACATAGAACGATAGTTGATATAAGGGAGCTATAAATTGCTCACATATCTTATTGTGATGGATTTATTTTATCTATGTTCCCATAGATTCTGAAAAATAAATATGAATGGGTGGATAACTAGATTGACATTACCAACACATTCCTAAGAAGGAATTGATAATGCAATTGATGTCCAACAAATGTGATGACATGTAAAATGTTGGATGCATTTCTGGAGCTATGTGTTTGGCATTAGAGATGTCCTGGAACATAACTAGAGATAGGATAGTTCCCTAGTTGAAGATATTTCCCATCTTGGTTACTGCATAATCAGGGGCACCCATGATTCTATGAACTAGGTAGCATCTTCTTCACCATATAATCGTCTCAAGAGAACCACATCGATCTTGTAGGAAGCATTGAACAAGCTAGTTGGGTATGCACCTATCTTCTTGGATATGAAATATTTGGTAGTTTCCCACCAACTATTCATTAGATCTTTGCAATTCAAAGGGAATTACAACATCCATTCATCATCTAGTTCATCCAAGGTCAATGTTTGAAATGAAGTGATATCCTTTCCATTGGTGTCCTAGATCAACCTGATATCAATGTCTACCCAACTGATGATATAGGTGATGGTGTCTTTGTGGGGAAGAACAACAAGATGGCTATACACATTTTGTATTTGTAAATGCTTGATGGACTGATAGACACCTTCATTGGGATTAGTGTCTCCCTGAAAGAGTGGAATCTTAAGGAAAGTATCCTCTCAGAACATCTGGTGCACATCTCCCCACTTGAATAGTGTCCCAGTTTCCATACATCATTCGATGTCATCATAAATGGGTCCTTAAATGTTGAAGTCTTTTTCTAACTTAACTTCTTCGTAATTTAGGCTCAACTCAATTACTAACACTCTCTTCTTCATAGTTCTCTTAAAATCCATATCTAAATATTACAACTTATCCATTTCAAAGATAGAAAACATTAGTGTTGTTAACTATAAATAGAAGTAAAATACTTGCATGGAGAGAGAGAGAGAGAGAGAGGTGTTGAAGTCTCTTATCTCCAATGTGAGTTGTGCCAGGGGAAATCTTTGTTCTTGTTATGGTTGTTTTAATTACATCCATTTTGTAGACTTGTGCTAATCTTACTTAAGGAATTAATTGTAGTGCACATTAATACATGCATTTGGAAATGAGAGAATCCCAAACATATAACCAATCGGATGCAAAGTATTGGCTCAATTTCACATCTATTCTTAGTAAAAAAATGAGATACAAATAGAGAATTGTTGCAGCTCAAGCTACATAAATGGTTATTGAGAGCTTGATCCACTGAGATATAGAACTCAAAAGGTAGATCCAAGATTGGTGAACCATTTACAAATGGATTCGTTACATATTTATATAATCAATGTAGAAGAATGTCATCAATGAGGTAGTTCCAAATTCGTCCAAAGCACTAACAAAATCCCATTGTTCTTAAAAATACGTTGGGTGTGCTCGGAGTTGGCACATGTGCATTTAACTTTGATCATAGGAAATTATAGGTGTATAGATTGACTCAACTCTGAATTTTCACTAAGAAAGCCCAAGAATCTAGAGTTGAGCTAGCATAGTAGATCACATGTTGATCTCTTGCAGATGCCATGTAGATCGATTGTTGATGTAAGAATACCAGTGGCACATTGGAGATTAGGTATAAGTTGTGAAAGTGCTATCAAGAGAAAATTTGATGAAAGGGAGGATTTCATCTTACATGTAGGAATCATGAAGAAACTTAAGGGGGCACACTTTCTATCATATTACAAGCTAAGAGGAGTTTCTAATAATATACTTCTCTCACCAATCATACACATACATAATAAACAAGTGCTAGTCAAATGGAGAAAATTTTAGATGGTAGATAGATTAAGTTCAAAAAATCAAAATTGGCACTAAATTACATATATCCTACTACCACCACTAAAATAAAAATAAAAATCCATGATAAGTTACATAGATCCCACTACCAACATCACAAAATTAAAATCAAAATCAAGGATAAATTATATAGATCCCATTACCATCACCACAAAAGAAAAAAAATCCATGATAAGTTACATAGATCCCATTACCAACATCACACAATCAAAATCAAGGTTAAATTATATAGATCCCATTATCATCACCACAAAAGAAAATCAAAGGTAAATTAAATAGCAAGTGACACCTTAAAAGTTTAGAAAATAGGTATATGTGATTGAGAGGTATTTAATTTTTTAAATATAAAAATTAAAATTAAAATTAGTCCTAGGCTAAAGATTCTACTAAATGAAGATGTTTCCACTGATATTTTCCCTAAATTCAGCTAGGAATTATTGGATTCCTATATTTAAGTGATTATTTCTGTAAAATCCTAATGCCTTGGGAGCTTTTTAGCATGAATCCATTTCTACATTCAGAAATGGAACAACAAAAAATAATAATCTTATAAATTTATATGGATTTCTGCCAAAAAAAAACCAACACCTTAAAATTATATGGGAGAACAAGTTTGAAATTATTAATATCAGTTTTTATGACAAAATTTAAAATTTGCACCAACTATTTATAAACAATTATGATTAATTTACTATTAAAAAATTATAAATCATTAAAATTAGTTTATCATTAACTGAAAATTATATGGGAGAACAAGTTTGAAATTATTAATATCAATTTCTATGACAAAATTTAAAATTTTCACCAACTATTTATAAATAATTATGATTAATTTACTATTAAAAAATTATAAATCATTAAAATTAGTTTATCATTAAACATATATAAATAAGAGAAATGTATAATAAATTTATAAAAAAATATGATTTTTATAATTCTATGAATATGTGTTTTGAAAATTTTATACTAAATATTTTTACAATTTTATTATAAAAATGATAAATATTCAAAATTCAAAAATCTCCATTAAATAAAAATATATATATATCATATAAATTAAAATGTCTTATATTTAAAATATATAATTTAACCATAAATAATTAAAAGATAAAACTTATCTTAAACTTTAAAACTTATCTTAAACTTAAACATTGTAGGTTCAAAATTTGAGGAAGACATGTAATTTAGGTGACATAAAGGTTTTACTTATAACATGAATCTTAAAAAAAATTAAATAAAACAATCATAAATTACTACCAAAATTATGTATATAAATATCTTAGGAAAAATTTAAATAACATTACTATTATTATTATATTGTTGTTTGAGTTTTTCTCATTAAATTAGAAATTTTGAAATTTCCAACTTTTCAAAAAAATTATATTGTTGTTTGAGCTTTTTGAAATTAAATTAGGAGATTTTGAAATATCCAAGGTTTCAAAATTTTAGAGTCTTTATGAAAATGTTGAATTTTTTAAAAAAAATTATATAATTTAACTAAATATTTTTATAATTTTATTATAAAAATAATAAATATTCAAAATTCAATTATTATAAAAATAATAAATATTTAAAATCTAAAAATCTCTAAAATAATAAATATTCAAAATCCAATTATTATAAAAATAATAAATATTCAAAATCCAAAAATCTCCATTAAATAATAAAAATTATAATATTAATTAAAATGTCTTATATTTAAAATATAAAATTTAACCATAAACAATTAAATGATAAAACTTATAATAAGTTCAAAACTTGACAAAGACATGTAATTTTAGTGACATAAAGAATTCACTTATAACATACATTTTTAACAAAGAGAAAAATCATAAATTACTATCAAAATAGATTATTTCATTAAAAAAAAACTTAAATAACATTATTATTACTATTATATTGTTGCTTAAACATTCTATAATTAAATGGTTTTCTAAAAAATGTCTTTTTTCAGGTTAATGCTATTTTGAAATGTTAGATAGTAATGTTAGTTATATGATTGCTTGAGTTTTATGGAATTATTTCATTAAAAAAACTTAAATAACATTATTATTACTATTATATTGTTGCTTGAATATTCTATAATTAAATGGTTTTCTAAGAAATGGTTTTTTTCACAGCTAATGCTATTTTGAAATGTTAGATAGTAATGTTAGTTATATGATTGCTTGAGTTTTATGGAGTTAAATTGTATAAGAGGTTTTAATTAATAAAAAAAAATGCATAATATTAATTAAAATGTCTTATATTTAAAATATAAAATTTAACCATAAACAATTAAATGATAAAACTTATGATAAATTTAAAATTTGACAAAAACATGTAATTTTAGTCACATAAATAATTCATTTATAACATGCATTTTTAACAAAGAGAAAAAGAGTAAATTACTACCAAAATTTTATACATACATTATTAATTTATTTTAGAAAAAAACTTAAATAACATTATTATTACTATTATATTGTTACTTGAGCTTTCTAGAATTAAATGGCTTTCTAAGAAATGGCTTTTTTAAGGCTAATGTTATTTTGAAATGTTAGATAGTAATGTTAATTATATGGTTGCTTGAGTTTTATGGAATTAAATTGTATAAAAAAATTTAGAAAGTTTAACATTTTGAAGAAAATTTCAAAATTTTAAAAAAAGTTTAACATTTTGAAAAAAATTTCAAAAATTTTGAAACTTGGGATAAAATAGTCTTTACTAACTGTTCTACAAAATGGACTTTTTTA
>JASDQU010740009.1:0-23381 GCA_032191745.1 Picea mariana
TTAAAGGGACGAATCCAAGCAAGGCCAAGTGGATTGAGGTTGGAAGGGTGAGGGAACTATACCCTCATCTTCACATAGACTGAGATAGTCTTTTGGAGGTCCAAAAGCTTCCCAATGGGGAGGTGTGATCAGGGGATCAAATTTTGCTCAATTTTCAAAGTGCTCGGAATGCGACAAAAATAGTGCCATTGCATCTGTCTCGTCTTCCTGATTCCGGTGGTATATTTACTTTCTCAAACGGAGTCCGTATGGAGAAGATATCGCGATCTGTTCACCAAGGCAAACAGGCAAAATTTTGGATGTTGACTGTACCTGTCCGTACAGTCCGTACGGTGACGTGGCAGGGCTGTATCATCCGTATGGTGATGTGGCAAGTGGATGATGTGGCATGTTCTCATTGGTTGATGATTACCGAATCCAGGGATGACACATGTCATTGATGGTCAATGGTGTGAGGACACGTGGCCCAATCCCTTGGCACCACGTGTCGCTCGTTAACTGGCTATTTGGTTATATAAAAATGTGTTGAGGCTCGTGGGGTTCGACCCCCGAACCTCTCCGTTATGTAATGACTTCATAACTCTCCGCTAACCAAAGTGTTGCCCTTTGTTCCTTGTTTACTATGCCATAACACATATATTTAACGTTGATTATTGTTTGGAAGGAAAGGGGGATCAGGCGGGGGCTTAGCCCCGACCCGTGGACACATTATATTACATATGACCCACATATATTATGGCCCGACCGTTGGCTCGTGCATTACATTGCATTGCATTGTATTGCAATGTATTGCAATATATTGCATTGTATATATATATATAACCGTGTGTTGAATGTTGGCGCGGGGTTTGAAGCCACGACCCGTGTGTTAAGTGTTGGAGCGGGGCCCAAACGGAAGTTGCACGGTTTTCAAACGGTTTAACCACCTTTTTTCCCAGCGCGAGGTCACATGGCCATATGCCCAAGTGCCGAGGCGGTTAGGGGCTGGAGGCGCCTTAACCGTCCCACGGTTTGCACCGTTGGCGCGGTTGCGCCTGGTGCTGGGTTTTTACGCTTAAAAGAGCGTGTGAGCCAGGTTCAATCAAGGAGGGTGCAAATTGTAGAACCAGAGACAGCAAGCTTGGAGAAGGAGACTTCCAGGAGGCCTATCTTTCTCATTTTTCGACCGATTGAGGTGCCGAAAGAGCCCAGACAAGGGTTTTGGGATGTTGGGAAGCCATTGGAGCAGTCGGTTTGTCAGTTTGAGCATTGTAAGACATGTTTTTGAGAAATTTTTTAGAAATTAATAATAATGATCCATTGGAAGCTGGACCAGGAGATGTAGCCCATAAGAGGGGTGAACTCCTTTATCAATTGTTGTGCACATGTGTTTATGTTCAATGTTTATGATGTTGTCTATGTGTATTTTGCATAAGTAATCCTTAATTTATGTGTTGCAAATTGATCCTGTTGCTTTAAACACATAACATTTCACTTGCAATAATTATTCAAGTTTTTCAAGTCTTCTTCATTTTTAGATCAATAACATCAATGATGAGTATATAATCATGCACCATGTATCTATACCATATCATCAATGATATAAAATAATGTGCCTAAAGCCAATATCACAAAGGTGTGCCTCTAATAAATAACCATAACATCCATAGACCTATGCCAAGAATATGTCTCAAGCATATATCACTTCAACCATAGGAAACCCTATTCCCAAGAGGCCTCCAATATATGCCTTAAGCATATGTCGTACCATACATGAATAAAGCCTCAAACAAATACATAGAAGACATACATGTACACATGAAACATGTAGCATACCATCTTAGACTATATAATAAACTTGGTGTACCTTCAAACCTTGTTGCAGCATGAACCTAGTTGTCCTCCTCGTGGGACCAAGACCTATTGTCTAGTGGGGCCTCGCATGACGAGCCCTAGGAAACCCACGGGGATGCCTCATGGGACACTAGTAGTCTAACCCATGAGGATCAGGAAAAATAGGGTTGCCTCAGAAGTTCCCTCTCTCCTCTGCAATCCCAAAACTTTTGCACTTCTCACTTGTCGCTACTTCATATTTCGTCATCACAAAACTTTCAATAGATCACTTAATCACAAGAAGATATTCAATAGAATGAATGTGTGAATGTGCTTATGAGAGACTCCTTGAGGTGTATTTATATTTTTTCTTAGTAACCTCTCTCCTTAATCTTATGTCTTCTTGAAACTTCTTGTTACAACCACTTTACCCTTTCATTAATTGACGTGTAACCAACTAGGGGTTTCTTAAACATTCTTTGGGGCTTCTAACTTCACAAGGCCATAACTCCTCAATTGTAAGGAACCATGTGGTGTACCACCTATCACTGAAAATGACATGACAAGGAATATCCATACATGTGTGGGTTATCTACATTTACACTGTCCTTCATGACCTTTTTCCTTGATTAGCTCTGGGTTCCATAACCATACCTTTAGGGCTATCAGACTTCTTCAAGGGTTGACATTATTGACAACCAATATTTCAACACTAACATGACTCATTTCCTGCTCATGTGGTTCATGTCCTTTTTCACTTCCCAGGAATAAACATAAATCTTTCATAGCCTCTGCTTCTTTTCTAACATGTTGTCCATTTAATAGACTATAGTTTCCAATGTGCACAAGAAAGAGAGGCCAAACTTTTTTACTATTTCTTATGATAAAGGAAGTAACCCCTATTCTTATGCTCTGATAGGTTATTCCTCTCATTAAAAGGTGATCTGGGAAAAAGTATGGAAAAACATGAGCAGCTATTGTAGTGCCATATACTCTAACATAGGTATAATATTTTCCTAGATATCAATCAGCTATCCCTTTCATCCCAACTCCAACTTCACTTGAAATTCTATACCTTGGGAACCCAAAAATGATAGTGTAAAGAGGAGAGAGGAAATGATCACAAATATAATATAAATACCTCTTGTAATTTATGTTCCAAATCTCGGAGAAATACTCATGGGCAGGAGGTCGATCTAGATCCAATTCCATCCAAGGTTGGGAAATGGAATTTAGGAACATATGGCATCAATTAAATAAGACGACATATAGAAACATGAATTTTTCATACATGTTACATTTTTTACATGGATACATACGTTGAAAGTCAATATATCTTCCCAATTGAACACTTGTCCTATCTTCACAATGGTATGGGCCATGGGTAACCAATCTGTTTGGAAATGTGTGCATTTTTATACACCACATAATCAATTCAACATCGTTGTCAACATTTTGTATGGTTCCTTGAACTCTTGAGTGGGGATAAGCTTTTTCCCTTGCTTGAAAATTATGTCTTCATCTATCCACCAGTTCTTCATTAACTTGGATGGGCCTTCATTATTTTGAGCAAATCCCTTTAGGAATGGCTCATTGAGGGAGCACATAGGTCCAAGAAGGTGATATCTTGCACTGACGTCTTAAGCCTACAAATATTCTATGTGTCGTCCAGATTTATTCAAAATTGTGAAAATTCCAGGGTCAAAATGATTAAAACACCAATGGGATGCTTCATTGTAAGGGAATAATGTAGGTTGTGAACCTACCAGGGGAATTCCACTCTTTTGGATGTTATGGTATGCTTCGAGGTCTTCATCTTTGGGAGGAAAGTCTCAATTATTGAATATTCTGTAGATCTCATCATATCACAGGGAATGATCTTATCTGGTATAATAAGTCATATCAGCCACTAAAACCTCTAGCTGGCAGACAAAATTTTCAGGTGCAGAACTTGAAGGAGAAGGCACCAAATTCCTAGATCTACGGGTCATCTGACTCGCCATAGTTTGTTATTTATATCCCGCAGTTAACATATTGATCATCGGTTATCTGAATAATGAAAAGTAATTCAATAACGCAATCCAAAATAACATGAAACCTCTAATTATAGAGAAAAAAATGTTTCCATGGTGTTATAGGGCTGATCAATGCAAAACAAAGCGACTAGTTAGCATATGACGAACATATATGATCTCAAAGAGGGTTTTAGGGTCATAATATAGGAATTTAATTAACCTAAAGAACAAATTGAATGATTAGCGTACTATGAACAATTCAAAACCAGAGCATCATTGTGCCTTAATGTGATTTGAAATCCCAAATTGCCCAAATCTGTGTATTAGAGTGAAAAAGACGAAAATTTGAAACTGTGGTCTTCGGAGCCATTGCTTTCGGAGGAGATGTGTTGACAGAGTAATTTATGCTTTGATATGAAGGTATCGAAGAATATTCCATTCCTGGATTTGATTTGTGTGCCGAAAGTATACGGGCACAGACGATTATAGTATAAGTCTTTCAGAGTCATTTCTCTCGGAGTGAAACAATTTATCGTTGTATTCACACTCCGATGCATCATACACCAATTTGGTGTCTGGCTTGGTCGTGACCCTAAAAATAAATTATTATTATTATATTTCCTTTTTAATATCGATTCTTGTGCCAAAATATTAAGAGCACTAATGGTTAAGTATAAGTCTTTCGGATTCATTTATGTCTGAGTGAAACAACTCACCCTTTTGTTCACACTATGATGCAAAAGAATCGAAGAATATTCCTTTTATTATATCAGTTTCTGTGTAGAAATTCAAAGTTTGAAAAAGGTTAGGGGCGTGTAGTAGGAGCTTATCGATCGACGTTCAAAAGATTGGGGAAGTTACATAGCTCCGATGAGAAGGGTATCAAATAGTATTCCCTTCCTCGGGAAAATTTCTATCTCGAGAAAAAATGCATAATAAGTCCAAGGATGAATATTTGTTTTGCACACTATGGACCAATTGATGTTAGCCAAGTCATAAAATTGTCATCGTGTAATCATAACGTCTCAAACTCCATGTGTTTTATCTCTGCATCTTGATCGATTGACATGTTAATAAAAAACAGAGTAAGATGTAAACATGGGTCGTCAAACCGTGTTCATCAGAGTTGGAAGTTGATCACAGGAAATATTACGCTGATATGGAATATAGTAAGAATGGGTGTTGATATTGATCTGAAAAGACTTTGAAGGTTGAGAAAGAATTGGTAAGTGTATCATGGAAAATGATAACTCAACTTTGATATGAAGATAGCAGTAAAAAGAGAAGACATTCAGACTGTATAAATAAAAGGAATAATTCCCCTATACTAATACCTTCCCAATCACGTAGTAATATAGTACCTTGTAAAAAAAATTAGAAAGAGGGAACCCAATCAAAATATATCTAGAATGAGATATTTTAAGTGGGTTGTTGTGGGGTGGTCACAACAAATGGTGAGACACTGGGAAGGACAAGTTATCTCTTATTCCAAAAATTAACTCAGATGCATCATTTCATTTTTCTTGGCTTTTAAATAGTTTCAACAGTGTACAAATTGTGGATCCCACATCATCTAGCCTAACAATAAAAAAGAAAGGTGATACAGTACATGTGATATCTTGCATAATTATTGTGAGAAATAAAATATGCTTCATTATTTTCTTGTATACATAGGGATTCTATGGGAAGAAACACCGCATAAGTCTATTTTGTAATTGTTGATAGATTAAAGTTTGTTCCTCGCCTCTATTTTCTAGACATTTCTTCATTGTCAACGAGCATCCATAGCCACAACGAAGTTGTCTTGGTATCATGCAAGCATGGACCCATTTCCAGCATGCATCCATAGCCCTGTCCGGTTTACTTGTACTTCCTATACTGATAATAGTGCTTTCAACTTCCTGATGATCTTGCTATAACATTCACCCTTTTAGATATGTATTTAAGTATAGTTTTTGCAATAAGGGTGAGTAGGAAACAGGGTGATAGGAGATTTAAATTGACATGCTAGCCTGAGTCACTGATTTATCTTCATAATTCCACCCACATAAGTCACAAATTCATTTTTATTTTCAAGGTGTTTCGGGAAGTGTCACTAGAATTATGCAGAAGACATATGAAGCTAGGACTCCATTTGGATTTGTGGCTAAATTTAACATAGTATGAGAGTGATCACAAAGTTAAAAGGTAATTGTTATCAAATGCTTAGAAGTGTTAAGCTTATTGGTTTGAAGTTTCTCCTTGTGACAGGTGAACAAGTCATTTCTTTATGTACAATCACAAGTCATCTAAATAAGTACTAATCACAAGGTAACTTGATTGCTTAAACAAGAAAATGTACTTTCACAAGGAAATGTATTAGTTTTCTTAAATAGTCTTGGGTTTCTGTCATAGAAGTGAATGATTGATTAGTGGTAGTGAATAGAGATTTATTCCGAAGTGAAAAAGAACCAAAAAGAAAAGTTCAATCAAAATCAAGAAAGCCAAAAAAAGAAAAATATTGAACGAAGTAGAATTTGCAAAAAGGAGGAAAGGAAAACTCAAAAAAAGCCTATTATGTAGAAAACTTTATCACCAAAGGTGATTAGGAGAAGTATCTTTTGAGAAATTGTCCATTGACAGGGAGCTCCTCCAAATATACCTCCAATGACTTGATTTTAAAGGTTCCTGGTTCTATCTTATCATAGATCTGGTAAGGTCCTAGCCATAGTTTTTGGAATTTTGTGTGTTTTCCTTTCATTTCTTTTGTTTTATCCCATTTGAGCACTAAATCACCTTCATAGAAATCTTTGTTACCAATGAATTTCTTTCAAACCATCTTTTAACCAATTCTTGATGTTGCATTAGGTTTTGTTTGGACTTTTCCCTTTCTTCCTCTAACTTAAGGAGCATATTTAATCTCTGTTGCATCACTGGGCACTCTTCATCTTGTACAGAAAGAGCTAATTGTAGGGAAGGAAGGAATGTGTGAGTTGGAAGAGTGGCTTCTTGTACATATACCAAAAAGAAATGAGAACTACCTAGATAAGTTTTGGTTGTTACTCTATCGTCCCTTAAAGAATTGGGAAGGGCCAGATGTCAATTCCTCTGATGTTTTGTTACAATTCTTTTTCAAGATTTTGATCATATTTTTATTAGTAGACTCTGCTAGCCTATTCCCTTGAGGGTAGTAACTTGATGAATATTTAATATTGATATTCTTACATATTTATTCAATTTCAAGGAATAAATGTATTTATCATTGTCAAACACTAATGATTCAGGAATGCCAAACCTAGTTATAATAAAGGAATCAAGGAACAGTATCACCTGATTTTTGTTGATAGCTTTCAGAGGTATTGCTTCTGTCCATCTTGTGAAGTAATTAGTAGCTGTCAAGATATATTTGTGAAACTAAGAAGAGTTAGGATTAATTTATCCTATTAAATCCAACCCCCATTGTTGAAAAGGACGTTCAATAATAATAGGCTTTAGGGAGAATGCAAGCTTCTTCTCCTTTCCAGTTGCTCTTTGACATTCCTGACACTTTCTTGCATATGCATGGGAATATTTGAATAAGGTGGGCCAGTAATAACCAACTCTAAGCATCTTATGGGTTGTAGTATCACCTCCAAAATTTCCTCCAATAGGCCCATCATGAATTTTGGCGAGGAATTGATCAGCATCTTCCTTTTCAAATCATCTCAAGAAGATACCATCATAATTTATCCTGCACAGTATTCCTTGATTGAGTTGATATTGGGTTGATTTGATTCTAAGGGCCCTCTTATTTTTCTGTTCCATATAATGGGGGGTTGTCTCGTGGGTTAGATAATACTTCATTTCGTAGTACCATTGATCAAAATTCACAGGAAAGTAACAAACTTCTCTTTTGAACAAGCTCTAATCTTGATACAATGTGTCCTCCTTTGTTTCATTTCTTATCGATTCACCATCTAGTTTGCATAATCCTTGTCCTCTGAAAATTTTAGCATGATTTATTTCGAGTTCATACTCTTGTAAGGTTATTATCCAGCTAGCTCTTTTCTCCCCCAAATCCTTTTGTATTAGTATATTTCTTACAGTGGGATAAGGTACAATTACCTTGGTTTTTTACTTGATCAGGTAAGGTCTAAAATGGTTTACAGATTTAAACACAACAAAGAGTTGTTTATCTACTTCAGGATAGTCCAATTCTTCTCCTTGTAATCTTGAACTCATAAAGGCGACGTGAAATTCATATCCTTCTTTGTTTTTCTACATTAGAACAATTGCAAATGTAATGCCTGAGGCAATTGTATAGAGTATAAACCCTTGATCGAAATATGGGCTTAACAATGTAGGAGCTTGTACTATTTTTTCTTTGATTCTAACAAAAAAATCATTTTCTTTAGACCCCCATTTAAATTTTGTGTTCTTTTTTATCATCTCTTGGAGGGGTTTCACTGTTTCGACGAAGCTTGGGACAAATATCCTCACAAAATTAATCTTCTCGAGAAAAAAATGCATCATTTTTTTTGTTATGAGGAGGAGGAATTTTAGCAATTGCTTCAGTCCTTTCAAGTTCAATTTTCATACCATGTTTGGAAACAATGAACCCTTCAAGTATGCTTTCATCAATTGCAAAAACATTTTTTTGGGGATTGAGAGATATACCGTGCTTCCTACATTGTTGAATACTCTTCTCAAATGCGCTATATGATATTTTTTTCCTTTGGAGAAGATAGTTACATCATCCAAATAGACTACTACACAATCTCTGATGAGGCCTCTAAAAGAAATGTCCATTTCTCTTTGAAAGGTTTCCCCAACATTGATCAGGCCGAATGGCATTTTTTTGTATGCATATGTTCCCCATTTAGTCCTAAAAGCAGTTTTTAGTTGATCATCATGGGCAACGCGAACTTGGTTGTAACTAGAAAAATCATCTAATAGTGAGATCATTTCGGAACAAGATACACATAGAAATATTTGCTCCATAGGAGGCACTGGATAATTGTCTTTCTATGAAGCTTTATTGACATTTTTGAAATCAACATAGAGTCTAACGTCTCCATTTTTCTTCCTTATAGGGACAATATTCGAGATCCATTGTGTGTGCCTGATTGGAAAAATTGTTTTGGCAGCTAACAACTTATTAATCTCGGCCTTTACCTGTGCTTCCAAAATCGTATGCATTTTCCTCAGCTTCTGTTGAAAAGTATTGGTTTGTGGGTTCATATGAATAACATGTTGAATAATCTTTGTGTTGTATGTCTTGAGATCATCATATGTCCATGTGAATATGTCTTTGTATTCTCTAAACAGCTTGATGAATGCTTGTCTTTCTTCAGGGGAACATTTATTTCCCAAGTTCATGGTCTGGGAATTTTCTCAGATCCCAAATTTATCACTTCAAATTGCATTGATGAGTTGTTGGTCTTGGAATCTGTCACCTTCTTAAACTAGTATTGAAGGTCATATAGTTTTACTAATCTTATCACACTTTTGGGGATGTTGCTTATCTGACTCGGTTTGTTTTTCTCTATTCATTGATTCATTTATCCCAAAACATATGTGTTGAGTTGTCTATCGTGTTGATATTCCTCAATTATGGAGTCTTTGAAGGTGTCTTCCATGTGTAAAATTGATCCAGGTGGATATCAGTGGCCACCCACCTTTTCCAACTGGATCAAAACAGTTTTCTGGTAATTTTGGTAATTTACTATTTTGAGCAGTTTTCACTTCTGGAGTCGTTTTGAGGCCCTAAACGATGTTTTTTTTGGAAAACAAGTTTGAAATATAAAATTTCCTTTTATATTGCACCTAAAATGAATCTCCTCGACGATACCTTTCCAATGGGCTATCATACACCTAAAATGAAGATCGTATGCAAAAGTTACAACCCCGAGAAGTTGATGTACTAACTTACCCAAACAGGGCCCACATGACTTTTGGCGCTTCATCTCTTAAGGTTAGGTTTTTGGATGTCTAGGGTTTTTGGCATTCCTTATTATTGTAAAAATTCTTTTAGAGCCTCATTGTAATCATCTTCTTGCGAATGAGTGTATCCGTCACATCTCTTCTCAGAGATAAGTCGCCACCATTCCAGCAAGCTTGTTTCCACTGCATTTTATAGTTTCAGCTTATTTCGTTATTGAATAGAAAACCAGTTTTACTGTATCTCTATTATTTTTTGTTAAGCACTTATTAATAATCTGTGGTCATTTAGTTCTGCTCATAAAATTCAAATCAAAAATATTGATAATCTGCTTGTCGTCATCGAAGAACCTCCAATTGGTTACATTATCTGATATCGAAGGCCCGTAAAGTAGTTCCATGAAAAATGTATTAAGCAATAAGTTCTCGGAAGGAATAATCTTGGAAGCTACATTAGCCAATAAATCAGCATTATAATTTAAAGACTGAGGAACATGACTGATATTAAATGCATCAAATAACTTGATCAATTCCCATAGCTCATGTTGGTAGTGTTTAAGATGACTAGAGAGACAATGTATGTTATTTCTTACCTACCTTATGACTATCTCAGAGTCACCAAATACCTTTATCTTCTTGGCTTCTAAGTCAATTGTTTTCCTTAATCCTTGTAGCAGGGCCTCATATTCAATAATATTATTTGTGCATTGGAATTTCATCCTGCATGTTATCATGACTTTCTTTCCATTTGGGTCTTTTAGAATGCAGCCAATACTTGCACCTTCAAGATATTTTGACCCATCAAAAAACAAATTCCACATATTAGGGTCTCTTTTTATATTATGTATGGACTTGAAATTTTCTTTTGTTTCAATATTAGTGTGGTTAGTACATTGAGCAAAAAATTTTAACTTATCTCTACATACTAAGTTAGACTGTACATTGTACTGACTATTTACATATGTTATATTACAATGGGGCGTGACAATCTGAGTGTAATGAAGGATTTCAGATTGTGTGTTTGATTTCGCATAGGATGAGGTCTCAAAACACTAATTTCCAAATAATGAATCACATGAATAATTACCTAGAACAAAATAATTAAACATTACAGGTTCGTTTGAGTCATTCATTTCTATCACCACATGTTTCATGTATCTTTCTTTATCGATTTTGATCTGGTTGGGCTTGCCATTATAGGGTAGCCAAAGGTGTGACCAATTTTTGGAAAAATACCCTTTAAGTGTAGCAGACTAGTCTCTGTTCAAGATAACTCCATACGTGTCAGGTAAATCCACAACTATGATGTCAATAGTTTGATGTATCTTCGGGTTTGAAGACATTCTAATTAAAACATTTTCCAAATCCCCTATCACTTTAACTTTGGTTATTTCAAGCTGTATAATTTGAATTTCAGATCGTTCATGTTTGACGTTAATTTTTTCACACACTTTAAAAGGAAACACGTTTGGGGAGGCACCAGAATCCATCATACAATTATGCACATTCTTGTTAAAAATATCGAAAGTAATCAAAAAAGGTGGAGTGGTGGATCTGGACCTTTTCCATGATAAGGAATAATTTGTTGATTAATTTGGTTGGTTTTCATTGATGTCAACCCTTGAAGCAAGTTCGGTAGCAAATTCTAGTAGCTCCAACAGTATGGTTGAGGGACTTAATCTTGTTTGATGTATAACGGTATGAGTATTAGTATATTTATAGGTAAGACTATTCTATATGGATAGTGAATGTCATGCCATTTCTAATGATATGTGGAATGCCACATAATTCCTCACAGTTAGAGAGTGATGGCCTTGTGAAGTTGGAGAACCCTCTTGAGTTATCTAGAAGCCCCTAGAAGGTCAAAGAAGTCAAATTATTCTAGAAACTCTTAGAAGAAGTTGACTAGTCATAATGGGTGAAACTAGGAGTTAATCATGGGTTAAGTTGTTGCAATAATAAAATAATTAAAAATAAATTAGTTGCAACTAGAAGTGGAGAGTTTACTTCTTTTGGATAAAATGGTTATAACTGGACAAGTGGTTAGAAGTGGGTTAGCCCTAAAAAGAAGGAAGTTGGGTTAAGTTGGTTAGAAGGTAACCTCTTGAGGAAGCTACATGGAAGTATAAATAAGAGAGAAAGGCTCTCCTATTAGCACCTATTGAACACATTGAATATCTATTATTGTGTAAGTTTTATTGTAGATACTCATTGATAGATATGAAGTTACAAAAGTTTGAGGTAGCACGGAGGTTTTGTTAAGTTTTGAGCTATTATTAGGTTTCTTTTCAATTTACTAGATGACAATAGCATAGGTAGGATCACTGAGAGAAACATAATCACAATATACACAACATTTATCCTAGGAAACCCTCATGGGGGAGAAAACCTAGCAAAACCTTCCTTATTATAGATAACCAATACAATGCCAAGATAATAAACCAAAACACTAGAGAATATCCAACATTGAGCAATGCGCCTCTCTCTTCCTTCTTCTCCCAATTGCAGCTACCAAACTTGCGCACTTGATGAGTGAATGAGTGAGCGGGATAGTGAGGCGATGGCTTCCTTTATTTATACAAACTGGCAGGTGGTGAAAAGGTGTCTTTTCACTGGGGTAGGGCCAACTTGTCTTCTTAGTGGTTAAAACCACTTTAATTAGTCCTAGGGGACAACTTCTTAATTTGCATAATACAATTAGGGCTTGACCAATCCGCAAAAGGGGATTTGGTCAATTACAATGTCCGACGTGATCAATCCATAAAAGGGGATTGATCTATTTCATAATGACTCAATAATAAATAGAATACTCTTTATAGTTATAATATTTCAACACTCCCCCTTAACAATAAGGGTATTCTACAAACACAGCTCAATATAACATCATCAGGAGAGAGAGAGGGAAACTACATCAACAACATTTGGAACACTGACTGGCATATCTATAAATCATCGAAATTTTTTATCATCATCATCATTCACAACATGGAGCTGGAGTAGCATCATCATCCTCATCAACATGAGGCTAGAGTATCATCATCAACATCTTTAGCGAGAAGTTGAAGTGGCATCATCATCAGCAAGAAGTTGAAGTGGCATCATCATTATCATCTTCAGCAAGAAGTTGAAGTGGCATCATCATTATCTTCATCAACATGGATTAGTATAACATGAACACATCATCATCCTCAATAACAACACGAGGTTGATACAACATCAACAAAAAAAACATCACAGTACGAAGGCTAGAGCATCATCAACATCAACACTAAGTTGGAAATATTCAGCATGAAGCAGACATCTCATCAACACCAGCACTAAGCTGGAAATATTTAGCACGAAGTTGGCATCTCATCAACATTATCACGAAGCTAGAAATATTCAACATGAGACTAACATCTGAACAAAATCAACACAATGCTGGAAATATTTAGCATGAGGTTAGAATCTCAACAACATCAACACAAAGCTAGAAATCTTCAGCACTAGGATGGCATCACAACAACATCGGCACGAAGCTAGAAATATTCAACACTAGGATGGCATCACAACAACATCAACATGAAGCTGGAAATCTTTAGCACTAGGTTGGCATCACAACAACATCAGCACGAAGATGGAAATATTTAGCATTAGGCTGGCATCACAAATACATCGGCATGAAGCTGGAAATATTCAGCACTAGGCTAGCATCAAAACTACTCCCCCTTTCAAGGGAGGTCCTTTTGGATTTCACCAAGATTGTCTCGAAAGTGCTTAAATTTTACATGATATAGAGGCTTGGTCAACACATCAACAACCTGTCCATCCATGCCAACATAATGGATTTTTATGGTTCCTCTTTGCACCATATCACAAATGAAGTGATACCGGATCTCTATGTGCTTTGACTCATCATGGAACACATCATCTTTATACAACCATGGTTATCACATAGGACCACAGTGGCTTCCATATCCAGATCAAATAGATCTGTCAACAACATACCAAACCATATGGCTTCACCACTGACGAAATATATTTCGCTCCTGTCATGCTGAATGAAATACTTGATTGCTTCCTACTCTGTCATGAGATCATGGTTGACCCCTGACTAGAACAAAATCTTAAGGTGATCTTTCTGTCAAAGACACTTCTAGCCCAATCTGAATCGGTATAACTACTCAGTATGATGTCGTGATATCTAGTATAACAGAGATCAAAATCCAATGTAACTTTAAGGTATCTCATCACATGTTTTTCATCATCAAGGTGAACATGTCTGGGTTCTACCAGATACTGACTCAAGGAAAAACATATATTTGGCCTGGTATTCATCAGATACATTACCAAACCAATAATATGTCTGTACAGAGTAGCACCAACCAATTATGGTGAAGTATCAACCAGTAAATTCAACTTTGTTTCCATGGGTGTGTTCATGGATTTACACTCCAACATATCAAACCTCTTCAGTATTTCAACTACATACTTCCCTTGGTTAAGGAATATCTTCTCTGGGCTCTGCCAAACTTCGAGACCTAAGTAATAATGCATTAGGTCTTTCATCAAACTCTGTAGTGATATTCTTATGCAATCTGTGATGAGATTCTCTTCATCTTGTCAAGAACACACCATCTACATATAGTAAAAACATCGCTGGCTCATCATTCATAACCTTGAGGTAAAGGTTAGAATCAAATTTACTCTTGGTAAAGCCCAAGCTTGTCAGGAAACTGTCAATTCTGCCATATCAAGGTCTAGGAGCTTGCTTCAACCTATACAAAGCCTTCTTAAACCAGCATACCTGAGTATTTCTATCTTCAACTTCAAATCAATTTTTCTCATTACATTGTACCAATCTGGTACACTTGCTCAGTTGCAACTCAATCTGCACAATCATGTGCTAGCTCTATGTGCTCTCTACAACGCACTATCTGTCTCACTTCCTGGGAGTATGTCCTCTCCTCTTTCTGCAACTGTTCCTTCTGGAACTGAGACTCTGCACCTGCATCTGCTCTGAAGCTAAGAATGGTTGCTCCATTCTCACTGTGACTGTTGAAATCATAGAGTAACTCCTCTACTCCATCATGGAAACAACTTCATCTAAAAATAAGAGTGGCTCAATAACTGATATTGAAGGTAACTCTATATTTTATCATATTCATGTCTCCATGACCCAACTAATGTACTGCACCAAATGCCACTCAATTTCAAATATGGGGATTTCTCCCCTTACATCTCATACTATATATGAATCATGGTTGTTTTGGTTGTTTTGGTTGTCTTCATGAATGTTGGAACTATTTCTTCAATTTACTGGAGTAAGTGTATCGTCACAGTCTTCTCCCTCTTGCTAGGAGAATCCTTAGGACACACATCAGAATTTGTACATCTGCAACATGCTTGATCTGGTGGATCAATCTTGGAATTTAATACTGACTTCTCTTCTAGTCTCATGGAAAAGTCCATGTTCTAGTCTTTATGACTGGCTTCCTTCTCTATCATTGAAACAAGGGAATCTTCCTAGAAGATTTCATATCTCCTAGAAGTTTTTGAAGCTACGATATAGTCTTCTCATGGAATTTGTATCCCAGTCCTGGAAGTTGTCTCTTCATCTGATCCTTTTTTAGATCAGGCTTACTCTCAATTTCTTCTGAGTCTACAAGGACTTCATCATCTCTTATGGGGTATACCTAGTGTTGAATACCAAGTCTAAATATGAAAATCCGAGTCATACTTCAAGTGAATTATGCTTCTTGTGAAGGTGGATTCATTATCCTTTGAACATGTCTACTGTAAGTTCTTGTTCTAATGTTCGGTCATCTTTGGAGCCTTTTGCTCCTTACAATCAATCTCCATATGAGATACTCTGGATTTCAAAAGATAGTTTCTTCTTCATCTTCTTTAGTACATGAATCTATATGGTTGTGTACATAGTCTGCTTCATGTCTCATCTAATCTATTGCCTTTTGCAACCTTCACTATAGCTTCCTCAAGGTTATCACCTATGACCTAAACAAGGTCAACAAAACAACACACAAGAATAATACTCTTTTGATAATAGTATTTAAAACAATAGCACGAATAATCGTCATAATAGCTCCTTTAGAGCTTTCACTTGTGACATGTCTGAAGAAAACATCAAAAGCAAGAAATACAATACGAAATGATATCAACATTCTTCTAGTGTCTTGATCAAACATTCATCCATGGTAACCTGGAACCAACACAAGAAGTTTCTCCTAGAGGAGATGTTAGTTGTATCTAGTAAATGATTACATTAAACATTTATCTCAATGTGCTTACATGCTACCAAGTATAATATTTTTCAAAGACTGCTACCTCAACTATAGTGTTTACTTTTAAAGGGGTAGTTATCAACTTTTCATGTGCAACCTTGAATCTTATCAACTTAATTAATCAAACCTGGAACCTGGAGCCTTGTCCTCATGAATGAGTGTGTTTATTTTCTTCCAAGTCTCCTTCACTCAAGATGACGAGTGATTTCTTCAACATGTCTTATGTACTAAGACAATATGTTATCTTGACAGAAGGTTGGGTGAGAGAATGAAATCTATGATCTCAACTTTAATCAATCTAATACCTTAACTTTAATTTTGACCAAAGGTTAGTATGATGGTCATAGTTTCAACATGCAACCTAGATAAAAATAATGTCATAACAAATAGATGCATATCAGAATAATCAAACCTGGGTTGCATTATTCCTCTAAATATGTTGGATTTGAGATCCTTCTGGATCTATGGAAAGAGATCCCTTCTCCTGCAAATACCCTTTAAAGCTTAATAGTTTAAACAGATGTGAGTGCATACCTCAGATAGTGGTGGCACCATCTTGTAGCAGCGGTAATAATTACCAACCCTTTAAAACTTCAAGGGTGACTGCAACTGGTACTGGAAATGATACTTCAACTAATACTACAACTGAAATTGATTCTGAAACTGCAACTGCAATTGGTACTTTAACTGTAACTTAGGGTTTTATGAGAAAACCCTAATTTTTCAAACTTCAAATTTTGAAATTATGATCTAGGGGCTAGATGCGTTGAGATGAGGCGAGTAAGCTGGTGTAGTCAGATTTCTGAAATCCAAATTTTACCCCTTGAAACTGAGCTTGCAGAAATCTGGACTAGTACTTCTGGTACTGGTTCTGGTTTCCTGGTTTTTCTAGTGCTTCTGGTTTTCTAGTTTTCTAGTTTTTTTTGGTACTTTTGGTTTTCTTGTACTAGTCAAAAACTAGGGTTTGACTTTTCAGAGGATTTGTCTACTAAAATGGTGCGCTCAAGATGCCAAAAGATTCACTAGGGTAGGGTGCACTTTTCTAGATGGTTTTTAGGAAAAAATTCTTCTCCAACAAAAAGTCCTAATTTTCTTGTACGACAACAGTGACATTTTTCTTTATCCAGTGAAAGATGCTCTCTTCAGTTTAGCTCTAATACCATGTTAAGTTTTGAGCTATTAATAGGTTTATTTTCAATTTACTAGATAACAATAGCATAGGTAGGATCACTGAGAGAAACACAATCACAAGATACACAACATGTATCCTAGGAAACCCTCATGGGGGAGAAAACCCAGCAAAAAAATCCTTAATATAAATAGCCTATACAATGCCAAGACAATAAACCAAAACACTAGAGAATATCCAACACTGAGCAATGTGCCGCTCGCTTCCTTCCTCTCCCAACTGCAACTACCAAACTTGCACACTTGATGAGTGAGTGAGTGAGTGGGATAATGAGGCACTAGCTTCATTTATTTATACAAACTAGCAGGTGTTGAAAATGTGTCTCTTCACTGAGCAAGGCTGACTTGTCTTCTTAGTGGTTAAAACCACTTTAATTAGGCATGGGGGGCGACTTCTTAATTTTCATAATACAATTAGGGTTTTACCAATCCACAAAAGGGGATTTGGTCAATTACAATGTCCGACGTGATCAATTCACAAAAGGGGTTTGATCTATTTAATAATGACTCAATAATAAATAAAATACTCTTTGCAGTTACAACATTTCAATAGGGTTGACAATGGAAGTTTTAGAATTGCAGAAATATTGAAAAAAAACCCTAGTTTTTTAGGTGTACACGGTTTGCGGTGGAGAAGGGTGCGTATGTACGTGGGCTAGAAATATAACAGGGCACGTACATGTGGGAAAATCCATGAAATATTGAGTTGATAAGAGTGCCAGGTTCTTAGAGTCTAAAATCAATCTCTCAGGAAGGTCTATAGTGATTAGGTACAACATATCTATCTACATATTCAAAAGGATATTCTTATGTGTAGTTGGATATTATTGTCTCCATGAGAAATGGTTATGGGAGTTTGAGGTTTTTCCCTGGAGAGGGTGTTGGTTGTATGGCACTTTTGGTATGAGCTATATCTACATAAATACAACACTGATATGTTGGTATTATTCATTGATTCGTATTGTTGGTTCAAGTGTTGAAACATAGTTGTATTTATTGGTACATGGTTGAGGGTTTTGGTTGTGAAGTGGTTGTGAATTTTTTTGTATGGTGTGAGGCTACATATCAATAAGGGTTTTATGTCTAGTCCATGTGAGGATTATTACACTTGTTCATGATTGTACTCACATGTATGGCACATGACTAGAGAGACATAGATGCACTTCGTTAGGGTATGTATAAGATGATGTATGCACAGGGCACAACTACAGATAAGACACAGTGACAGGTTGTAGGTTGATGTGACAGAAGAAGAAAAGTGTTTGAAGTTTTAGAGAAGGTGAAAACCCTATCTTACTGAAGGTGTACACAAGCTACAATATAGACAGGTCGCGTACATACGTAGGTTGCAATATAGACATGGCATGTACATACACGAGCTGCAACATATACAGGTCATGTACCTATTGGGTTTTGGTGGTATAGGCTGAGTATAGGTATAGGTTGGTTACAAGTCAGTGGCACAGGTTGGTTACAGGTTGTTGGTACAGTTTTACAGTGGTATATCTCACAATGACAGTGTGTCAATGGTTTCAGCAATTGACACTTATAATTCAGGGCGGCAAGACAAGGCAAGGATAGGTGGTTGTAGCCACCTTCCGGTTGTAGTTGTAGAACATAGGGGGTTGTAGCCTCCTTCTGGTTGTAGCAAGATAATTGGGGAGTTGGAGATTCCCTCAAGTTGTAGCCTAGAAATATAGGGGGTCGGAGCCTCCTTCTATTTACAGTTGGAGAACAAAGGAAGTTGGTGCTTCCAATGAATGTAATTCTTAAAGACATATAAGAAAAAACATTATGTGTTTTTCTCCCACATTGGGTTTCCACATAAAAATACTGGTGTATCGTGTATGTGTATGATTTTTCATTGTTCATGGTTTATTTACTCTACACTTGTTGAATGATAATGGCATATTGATCATAAAAATAAATAACACTTACATACTGTGATTAAAAGGATTAAATTTCTCTATTACTAATTCACTCCCCCTCTCGGTAATCCAGCAATTGGAATCAAAGCGGTTCCTTGAGAAATCAGTTTAACCACTGAAAGGTAGATCATGGAGAGTAACAATATGTATAAAAATGGAATGCCACAGTTTGATGGACAAAACTATGCATTCTAGACTAGAAGGATGAAAACATATGTACAAGCACAAGGATTTGAGGTTTGGTAATCAATTATAGATGGATATTAAGAACCAATAGTTTTTCCAACAAATGACAACGGAAGGAAACTCAGTCTGTATAATTCAAAAGACAAAAATTCACTTCTGAATGGTTTTGGTGATTCGGTATATGTCAAAGTTATGCATTGCAGCTCTGCAAAGGAAATTTGGGACAAACTTCATAATGTTTATGAAAGAGATGCAAAAGTCAAGGAAACAAAGCTTCAAACTTCCAGAGGTCAATTTGAACAACTAAAGATGAAGGAATATGATAATATTGCAGCTTACTTCTTACGAGTTGATGAAATAGTGAATACGATCAGAGGATTGGTAGAAGAAGTTGATGAATCTATAATTGTTCAAAAGGTACTAAGATCTCAGCACTAGAAGAAAGAACATATTTGGATTCAATAAGCATGGATGAACTACATTGAATTTTAACAGCCTATGAAATGAGAACTGAGGGGAATCCAGTTACAAAAGAAGCAGCATTCAAAGCATCCAAGAAGTAAAAGAAAAAGGTAAAGCAAAAGGCAAAAGAATATGGCAACAATAGTGACATCTCAGAAGACTATGAAGAAGTAGCCAACTTTTTCAGAAGACTGGAAAAGGGAACCGGCAGCAAATATAGACGTAAGATTCCATTGATTTGTTTTAATTGTGATGGTGTTGGTCATTTTGCTAACAAATGTCCCCATAAGAAAAATTAAATAAATGAAGAAGATGATTGAAATAGAAAACAAATGTACAAAGGCAAGAAAACCAAAAAGAAATTATTCAAGAAAAGCCTTTGCACAAAAGAAGATAGCACCTCATCAGACAAAGATGAAGGCAATGGAAGTGAGACAGAAAGGGTTCTATTCATGTCAGTAGAAGATTTTGATGAAGAAGGCACCGAAGAAGAATATGAAGAGGCAGAAGTTGACTACAGAGAAGAATTGATGAGTGCCATAGAAGTTATAAAAAGGGAAAAGAAGAAAAACAAGTCACTACAGGCAGAACTAAAAAGAAAAGAGGAATATCAAAGTTCCAAATATGAAGAACTAGAATAGATGATCACCAAATTAAAAATTCAAGTTGAAGAAGACAAAATAATTGAAGAAGCACTAAAAGAACGGTTAGAAGAAAGAGATAGGATCATTGGAAATTTGGAAGCAAAGACTGTCACATTGAGAAAATATCTTCAAAAGAAAATCATGTAGAACAACTCAAAAGTTTTGGACGATCTTATCAGCAGTCAAAGGCCAAATCATGACAAGTCCGGACTTGGATACAATCAAATAGAAAAAAGATCAAGCTCCAAAAAAAAATATCAAGAAACACATCCAAGAAGCTATGTGGAGACAACAAGAGGAGGCAAGAAGTTTTACAAGGAAGATCACAGGGACACTCCTCCACCTTGAAGATTCAAATTTTAGAATCAACGAAAGTAAAAAACAAGCAAGCCTCAAGAAGAAGAAGGATTCAAAAGAGTGAATCCTTTAAGAATATCTTCAACTCCCAGGTATAAAAATATATTTTTTGGTTTATGTTATGCATGTAATAATTTTGGGCATAAAGTATTAAATTGCAGAGAAAATAGCAGAAACAGAAACAACTTTGAAAGTCACGCACAAAATGGTTATCCAAGAAGGCCTAGCGAAACACAGAGAAGAAGCTACAACAAGTTTGAATCCTTGAGCACTGAAGTGGAATGCTTTGTACACGTGACCAAATATTATAGAATGACAATCCCTCCTAGAGACTCACAACAGAATAAAAATAGTAACAGACAGGAACCTCAACAAATAATATGGATAAGAAAGAAAAATCAGTATAACAATGAAGAATGCAAACTTGCTCTACAAGCTAAACACAAGAAATGTGGTTGGTATGTTGACAGTGGCTTCTCAAAGCACATGATAGGTGATGAGGACAGGTTTCTAACATTGAGAAAGGAAAGAGATGGATCAATCTCTTTTGGAAATGATGAATCAGCTAGAATAATTGGAAGAGGCACGGTCAGAATTGGAAACAAGGATACCAAGGTAGAAAATGTTCTAATACTGGAAGATATGAAACATAATATTCTAAGTGTAAGTCACATGTGTGACCAAGGCCACACACTTGTGTTTGATTCATAGAAGTGCAAGATAAGAAAAGCAGGTTCATATAGATTGGTTGCAACAATTGTAAGAACTTCAAGCAACATATTTGTATTAAGTGAAATTGGAAATGAAAAGTGTTGTTTAGGAAAGGAAGATGAAGTTTGGTTATGGCACAAAAGAATGGGTCACATAAACTTCGATAACCTTGTCAAATTAAACAAAACAAAAGCGATCAGAGAAATACCCTAGATCACAAAGCCAACCAACACATTATGGAAGCATTGTCAACAAGGAAAGCAAACAAATACCATGTTCAAATCAAAGGAATACTCCAGAACAAGACTGTTAGAAATTGTGCATATTGATCTAGTTGGACCAACTAGAATAAAGGGTTTAAAAGGTGAGCATTATTTTATGTTATTGGTTGTTGATTATACAAGGATGATCATAGTTTGTTTTCTCAGGAAGAAGTCAAAAGCATTAGAGAACTTTAAGGTATACAAGGATATGGTTTAAAATGAAATGGATTCAAAACCAAATGTTTGATATCTAATAATGAAGGAGAGTTTAATTCAAATTAATTTATGGATTTCTGCAGCAAGCATGGAATAAAAACACAATTCTCAGTTTCTAAGACACCTCAACATAATGGAGTTGTAAAAAGGAAGAACAAGACAATACAGGAAATGGCTCGAACAATGTTAATGGATTCCAAGTTGATAGATGTATTTTGGGCACATGCAGTGCATACAACAATTCACATTCAAAACAAAGTAATGCTCAGAAACAAAAGTGATAAAACTCCCTACAAGCTATGGAAAGGAAGACCGGTGAATGTGAAGCACTTCATAGTTTTTTGAATCAAATGCTACATCAAAAGAGAAGATGGTAGAATGAGAAAGTTTGATTCTCGTGTGGACAAGGGAATACTTGTTGGGTACTTGAGTACAAGGAAAACATACAAACGTTTCAATCTAAGGATCAATAAAGTTGTGGAAAACATCAATGTGACGGTTGATGACACAGGTGGATGGAAAATAAAGGAAGAAGAAAAGGAGTCAGTGAAACAAGTTTACAAAGAAGAAGCAAAGGATGAAGAAGTAGTAGAAGGGGAATATGAAGAATATCATATAAAAGTATAAGAAAAAGAACAATAAGTACCTCCAAAGACACCTAGCAAACGAATACAGAAGAATCATCCCTCGGATCAGATTATCAGGAACAAAGATACAAGAGTTGAAACCATAAGAATAATCCAATCACCATAACAACTACACCTAGAACTCTTATCTTTGATTGAACCAAACAGTTTTGAAGAAGCCAGTAAGGATGAATTCTAGATAAAGGCCATGGATGAAGACTTGGATAAGATAGAGAAGAATGACACTTAGGAATTGGTTCCAAGACTAAGGTACAAGAATGTGATCGGCATAAAGTGGGTCTTCATAAATAAATTGAATGAATATGGACAGGTTACCAAGAAGAAATCTAGATTGGTATGTAAAGGATACACATAGGTTGAAGGTATCGACTTTGAAGAGACATTTTCCCCAGTTACCATAATGGAAGAAATTAAATTGATCCTAGCTTATGCATGCTCCAATAATATTAAAGTGTATCAGATGGATGTGAAATCAGCCTTTCTCAATGGGGAACTAGAAGAAAAAATCTACATTGAGCAACCAGAAGGATTTCAGTTGCCAAAGAATGAAAATTATGTTTGTAGGTTGAATAAGGCCTTGTATGGTCTAAAACAGGCCCCGGGAGCATGGTATTTTAGACTAGACATATATCTACAACAAGAAGGGTTCAAAAAAGGAAATCTAGACAACTGTTGATACTGAGAGGGGGGTGAATCAGTATCAAGTACAATTTAAAACATTTTTCAACTTATAATTAAACCATTCAATTATATCCAATGAGAAATGAACAATA
>JASDQU010740009.1:23481-48812 GCA_032191745.1 Picea mariana
GAGGATCCACGTGACGTGCCACATACCACCGGAAAGAGCATGATGTATACTATACATCCATGGGTGTTGTATCTACATGTGCATTTTCCTTCATGTCCAAATAACTTCATCAATCTTGTGGTCCAAAACCCATGACTAGGGTTGACATCAATGACAACAACCAATCTTCCAACAACAACAACCTCTACATCAAGGTAACTCAAGATAGTATTTTATTAATTGAAGTTTATGTTGATGATATTATTTTTCGAAGTGATGATGTCAGGTTGAGCTAGAAATTTGCAAAGGATATGCAAAATGAATTTGAAATGTCATTACTTGGATAACTATCCTTCTTTATGGGTCTTCAGAGATGTCAAAGCAACCAAGACATTTTTATTTCTCAGACCAAATATATCATAGAAATGATAAAGAGGTTTGGAATGGAATATTGCAAACCAATAAGTACTCCTATGCAAGCCGGTTGCAAGTTAATCAAAGATGATGATTCAATGTCTACAGATTAGAGGCAGTACAGGTCAATGATTGGTAGTTTAATTTATGTGACAACATCCCAACCAGATGTAATGCAAGAAGTTGGACAGGTGGAACGATTTCAAGCAACACCAAAGGAATCACATGTTCTAGAAGTAAAGAGAATATTGATATATCTCAAGGGTACAAAAGAGTTTGGATTATGGTATCCAAAAGGAAAGGATTTATCACTTATTTCCTACACAGATGCAATTCGGGGAGGTTGCATTGATGATCGAAGAAGCACAAGTGGAGCAACACTCTACTTGGGTGAATGTTTGTTATCTTGGCTAAGAAAGAAATGATCATTAGTATCATTGTCTACAGTCGAAGCAGAGTATATTGCAGCAACAACATATTGTACACGGGTTCAATGGATGAAACAAACTCTGACAGATATACAGGTTGAGTATGATGATCCCATTCCAATATATTGTGATAATACAAGAGCCATCAATATCTCAAATAATCCAGTAATGCGGTCCAAGATGAAGCACATTCCAATCAAGTATCATTTTCTACGGGAACAGGTTGTAGATATCCAAAACCACTTCCAAGGGAAGATTTTGAGTATCTTCGAGAGAGACTCAGAGTAATTTCTACTCCAAAATGAATTCTTTTGAATGCTTATCTTATATGTATTATATTTACACAAGGAAGCACCTTAAAGAGGATAGTTCAATTTGGAGGATCCTTTTCAGGAAGAGTTCATTCAGAGGAGAAGCCCCAAGGACAGTTTAATTAGGGGGAGCATCCCCGATGAGAAGTTGTCGTTTCCATTGATTTCAAAGGGGGAGAGATTCATAAGATGCATGGATAGAGAGTTAGATTCTTGGAGAAAGAGCACAGAGGCATGTTTCCAAGGGGAGTGATGGTCACAAGGGGAGCATGAATGATATTACTTCAGTGTTGGATTAGAGTGTTTCCATCAATACCAAAGGGGGATATTGTTGATTAATTGGGTTGGTTTTCATTGATGTCAACCCTTGAAGAAAATCTGGTAGCAAATCCTGGTAGCTTAAACAATATGGTTAAGAGAATTAATCTTGTTTGATGTATAATGGTATGAATATTAGTATATTTTCATGTAAGACTATTCTAGATGGATAGTACATGTCATTGCATTTCCGATGATATGTGGAATGTCACATAACTCCTCACAGTTAGAGATTTATGGCCTTGTGAAGTTGGAGAACCCTCTTGAGTTATGTAGAAGCCCCTAGAAGGTCAAAGAAGTCAAATTATTCCAGAAACTCCTAGAAGAAGTTGACTAGTCATAATGGGTGAAACTAGGAGTTAATCACGGGTTAAGTTGTTGCAATAAGAAAATAATTAAAAATAAATTACTTACAACTAGAAGTGGAGATTTTACTATTTATGGATAAAATGGTTATAAGTGGACAAGTGGGTTAGCCCTAAAAAGAAGGAAGATGGGTTAAGTTGGTTAGAAGGTAACCTACTGAGGAAGCTACATGGAAGTATAAATAAGAGAGAAAGGCTCTACTATTAGCACCTATTGAGCACATTGAATATATATTATTGTGTAAGGTTTATTTTAGGTACTCATTGATACATATGAAGTTACAAAAGTCTGAGGTAGCACGAAGGGTTGACAATGAAAGTTTCGAAATTGCATAAATACTGAAAAACCCATAGTTTTTTAGGTGTAAGTGGGTTGTAGTGGAGAATAGCGTGTGCGTACGTAGGCTAGCAGTATAATAGGGCATGTACATGTGGGAAAATCCATGAAATCTTGAGTTATTGAGGGTCCCAGGTTCTCAGAGTTTAAATCAAGCTCCCAGGAAGGTATACAGTGATCAGGGATAAAAAATATATCCACATATTCAAAAGGTATGTCATATTCTTATGTGTAGTTGGATATTGTTGTCTCCATGAGAAATGGTTATGGGAGTTTGAGGTTTTTTTCTAGAGAGGGTGTTGTTTGTATGGCACTTATGGTGTGAGCTAGATCTACATAAATACAACACTGGTATGTTGGTATTATGCATTGGTTCGTCTTGTTGGCTCAAGTGTTGATACATAGTTGTATTTCTTAGTACATGGTTGAGAGTTTTGGTTGTGAAGTGGTTGTGAAGTTGTTTGTGAAGTTTTTTGTATGGTGTGAGGTTGCATATCAGTAAGGGTTTGATGTTTAGTCCATGTGAGGATTATTACACTTGTTCATGATTTTACAAACATGTATGGCACATGAATAGAGAGACATAGATGCACTTGATTAGGGGATGTATAAGATGATGTATGCACAAGGCACAACTACAAATAAGACACAGTGACATGTTGCAGATTGATGTGACATAGGCAGCAAAGTGTTTGAAGTTTCAGAAAATGTGAAAACCCTAGCTTATTGAAGGTGTACGCAGGTTGTAGTATAGACATGTTGCATACATACACAAGCTACATTATAGACAGGACACGTACATACGCGAGTTGCAGCATATACAAATTGTGTACCCATTGGGTTTTGTTGGTACAGGATGAGTATAGGTACAGGTTGGTTAGAGATCAGTGGCACAGGTTGGTTATAGGTTGTTGGTACAAGTTTACAATGGCATATCTTATAGTGACAGTGTGGCAGTGGTTTCATCATTTGAGACTTATGCTTCAGGGCGGCAGGATGGGGCAAGGATAGATGGTTGTAGCTACCTTCTGGTTGTAGCTCGAGAACATAGGGGGTTGTAACCTCCTTTTGGTTGTATCCATAGAATTGGAGAGTTGGAGCTTCCCTTAGGTTGTAGCCTGAAAATATAGGGGGTCGAAGCCTCCTTCCATTTTCAGTTGGAGAAAAAAGGAAGTTGGTGCTTCCAATGAATGTAATTCTTAAAGACATATAAGAAAAAGAAGTTTCGTGGTTTTCTCCCTTGGGTTTCCATGTACAAATACTAGTGTATTATGTATGTGTATGATTTTTCATTGTTAATAGTTTATTTACTCTGCACTTGTTGAATGATAATTGTAAATTGATCATAAAGATAAATAACACTTACATACTATGGTTAAAAGGATTAAATTTCTCTATTACTAATTCACCTCCCTTCTCAGTAATCCAACAATGTTCACAACTACCTGAATTTTAGGTGTATGGGTATCGTCAGATGGGGAAGGTTTACTAGTACCTTTCTTAACTCTCACATTTGTTTCTTTATAATTTTTGGTAGTCTTACCTTGAAATGTTTTGATGAAATTCTCCTGAATTTGAGGGAGCTTCATAAGCTCGAATAGAGAAATATTGGCCTTAGTTTTTTCAGGTCTTCCAAGACATCATACTCTAACTTTTTCAGGTATTCCAAGACATTATATTCTAACTTTGTGGCGGAATTATAAGTAAAAATCATTTTGGAATGAGTATCTGGTGTTTTTTGTGTGTGAGGAGCATTTTTATGAGTTTCGAAAGGAGTAGGGGGTTCTGAGGAAGCCTTCTTGCTCGCGCTTCTAGTGGTTAGAACATTCTAGGACATATGTATTTATTCTATTTATCCTTATTATTCCACTCCATATGCAATTCCACAAAACAAATTCACTTGTTGATGAGGTAATTCATTTGATTCGTGGGTTTGTTCTTATTGGTCCTTTTCATCTTCTTCTCCCTCTTTAGATTCAGTTATATTTCCAGTGGCCCAATGTTGTACGGATTGAAAATTTTCTTCCATATTAATCCCTTCCAATGCTGACGAAGTTGTTTTTTTTACTAGAGGAGTGCTCTTATCTTTCTTAGATGGAAATTTTAAAAAAATCCTGGTATTAGAGGAGCCTTCCCCATTTTGTTTCTTCAAATCAATCAACTCATTAGACAATTTCTTGACAATTCTTTGGATGGATTCCATATCAATAGACTCGATATCTTTCTTTTCTTTCAAAGACTTGGTAATAAGGACTTTGTATTTAGTCTTGAATTTATCTTTGGAGGATTCATCCCCTGGGTTTCCCTTTAGACTAAGCATATTTTTTTCAATTTTTAGGGCCTCTTGAAAAGTTGCTTCCAAGGTAGTTTCTATGCATCTTTTACAAACATGGGAAAATTTGAAGTGTAAAATTTGATTGTGATATCTTTAGTAGGTTTGGAAGCCTGAGGAATCCATTTAAGGAAAAGAAACGTTGATTGAAATCTTTAACCTTTTCATTGGTATCCATTTTTATTCTTGAAAGATCTAAGACAGTTTTCATTTTATCTTCCCTGGATTTCTTAAGGAAAATAGTCTCGAATATTCTCCAAATAGTTATAGAGTCTTCATCCAGGGAGTAGAACCAAGTGGTGGCTTTGTTCTCAAAAGTACGAGGGAATAACCTACATACAACATCTTCGTGTCAAACATTTTGTAGCCTTATGGTTCATAGGAACTTCTTGACATGGTCCTCGGCTTAATATTTCTTCTCTGGATCAAACTTGGGGAGAAAAATTTTCGGGCTAATTAGGTAGGTCATGGAGTACTCCAGGTACAACAACAACATTCGAGAGTAACCAAGGTTCATAATGTTGAGGTTTTGGGTTGTTTCTAGCCATGACTTGTGAATTATATAGAACCAACTGTAAGTTCGCTTCTCCTTCAAACTCACTTTGAGAGTTTTATTCTTCTTTGTAATTATCTTCTAATTCACATATTGGTGTGAGAGGGGGGGAGTTTGGTAGTGAGGGAGGAATACCACCACCAACAATGATTAAGAAATGTTTGAGTTTGAAATCATAGGATTTTGCGATGTCGCTAAGAGCTAAAGGTATATGATTCTCTAGGGTTTCAACGTCAAGGTTTTCCTAGTAATTTAAAGAGTGGGAGAAGAATGTGTCCTCACTGGGTAGGTTCTCCTGAATTTGAGGTAATGAATAGACAACAGGGAGATGGTCAGTCTTCCTACTCCACTGTCTAGTTAGAACACACCCAGTGCGTTCATGGGTTTGTCTGACTATGGTGTCAATCTTTGGAATGGTTATGATAAGGGGTCATGGTGAAGAAAATATAGGTTTAGACAGAGAATGAATACGCTAAGAATTAGTTTGATCAGGTGTGTTCACAAAATATGATGGGGGGTGCAAAGTGTGCTCAAGGTGAGGTTGATGAGAATCACTAGGTTGAGTTGTGTTAACAAGCGGGGTAGAACAGATAAGGATTTTAGCTTTCTTTGCAACCATTTAGTTTGATGGCCCTCCTTTTAGCGCCATTTCTATTGACAGGCCTGGAAGACCCATTCAAGCAGTTAAGGGAGAATGCATGATGGAAGGTCCCAATTAGACCCACTATCATTTGGGATAGTGTTTACGACTAGAATATTGTCTTGGTTGTCGATCTAAACTAATTATCTAAATATGAATCTGAGAACAAAATGTTCTTAGATGAATTAAAATTCTAAAGAACTAAGCTAGACTAAAATGATTAATTAATGTCCTAAGATGCATTCTTATTCTATATTATCCTATCCTAATCAAGAGCAAGCTATAAAAATAAGTGCAGTTACACATAATACACTTGCACGAAATCAACACATGGAAGCAAGAAATAAATAAACTTAACAATACAATAAGTCAGATACAAATAATGTATTCACCAACTTAATATATTATCATAGCACTTAGTATGAAAATAATGGCAACAATGGACATATATAAATTAATCTAGAATTAGTTCATATAACTAAATCCACACATTCATAGAAATAAATATGCATAAATAGAATAGTCTCATTCATACACATTTGTACCAAAATTTTCAAAGTGTCTCTTGTTCAAATTCACATACAATAGTAGTACTATCTTGATACAATTTGAGTCCAAAATCCCTCTCTCATTTACATTCATTCCTTTTATAATTATTCAGTGACTATTTAAATTCTCGAGATTCCATTATAAGTAAAAAGCAGTTTATAAAAAGAAACTCTTTGCATTCCTATCCTCGTTAGGATTACAAACAAAACAGATGAGACAGGTAGAGAAGTTATGAAAATTGGGGTCATCATGGGTTCTTTTGCATCTCCATCTGGTACAGATATTCATTCCAGAGTGAATAATTGTCCATGATATTCTTTAATTTCTCTGACTGTATCTTTTCAATATCCAATTCTTCGTCACAAACCTTGGTGGAAACCTCTTGCTTCAATTATTGTGCTATGTGTTTAACGAAATCATGGGTCATAGTGATGAACCTGACATGTTTCAATAGACATTATTCTAAGCATTCTTTGTTTTCTTCACTTAAATGTTCAATATTCAATCTACTATTCTCCCTGTGCTTCTCCAACTCAACTATCCTAATTTTGGTCGGTGGTGCTTCATCAATGGCGGGCATCAACTGCATCTTGGATTCCTCAAGGAGATCATCTAAACTATTCCATAGTCATTTGCATGCCTTATATGTTGTCTTTTGGACAACTTGGATATCTTCTAACAAGGGATTCCAAGTATCGAAGAATACTTGGTCTTTTATCATTTCTTTTCTATAATAACATGGAAATGTAGCTAGAGGATTTTTGTACATTCCTTCCCAATCGATGATCCTGTCAAAGGCATCATTTTTCTTTTGGTATTGATCCCTGATTATAGCTATCTAGTCTTCAAGTCTCAACTCGTTGTCCCAATTGGACTGCATATCATTTAGAAGGCATAAACATTATTTCTTCTCAGATATAAGCTTTTCATTGAGTTATATTACCTCTGATTTGATGACCTCTAAAGCCAGTTTCGTTTCCCTATTTTATTCGAGGACTTCTTTAAGATTTTCATTATCTCGCTCAAATCCCTTAATGTGAAGAATTTATTTTTCAACAAACTGTTTGGTTTCATATATCTCAGTTTGCAAACGAGATATCTCATTTTCATGTTCCATCTTGATCTGTTCAGCTTCTTCACCGAGCTTTACCTTTATAGATTCCAAGTCTTTCAAATGGGTGTCCTATTCCAATTGTTCTTTTTTATTAAATTCAACATTCATTTCATCCTTCTAGGTTTGGAATGCTCTTTTGAGTTATTCTATCTTGAAATTATCAACAACCCTCGTGGATCTTTCAAATCATGAAGTCAACTCATCCCTTACAACTTGCACAATTTTCTCAATTTCTTCCAGTGCAGTTTGTCGTTTTGCTCAACATATTTTAGGAATTTTGCGTAGATATTATCCTTCTGCATTTTCAACTCAGTCTCCAACTCAATGATTCTAGTTTGGGTTGCACTTAAGGCTGTGGTAACCTCAAGGATGGATGAAGAATTTAAACCTGCAAAAACATGGAGAGCAGAAGTTTCTTGTATAGCATTTTCCTTTGAGTGAGGCCCAACTTTCCATTCACCAAATCTTCTTGTAGATGAATTGGATTTAGCATATTCTCCCCTTTTCCTTTTGTTCAACCTTTTTTTGATGCTCTTCATCCTGTCATCGTAGTAATAGTCTCAAGAAACCACGACGACATCTTCAAAACTCAGATTTTATGAGGAAAATGTGGTATTACCTGGGATGAAATCGAAGGGGGTGTATTCATAGGGCTAAATGTTCACTATGCCCAAATTAGGATTTGATGGGTTGCCTGGGGTTTCACTTGATTCCTTTTTCTTATGTTCCTCCAATTTCTCCTCTGCCTTTATTTTAGCTTCTACCTCAGCAACTGCTCTTTCGTTTTCTCTTTTCTGGGCCTCATCTTCTTCAACAAGTCTTTTGGCCTCTTCTTCCGTTGTTTCTTTTTCACTTTATTTTCTCAATGCCTCAACTTCCTTAGCTTACCTTTTATCTTCTTCCTCGGCTTGTATTCTTTGATACTCCACGTCAACTTACAGCCTCTTATGCTCCAATTCCTCAGCTTTATTGATCTTATCTTGCTCTTTGGTGACTAATTTATTTTGATCCTCTTGCAAAAATCTTAGAAACTAGTCTTAATGAAACTTCTTCATTTCTTCTTGTTCAACTTGGAGTTCTTTCCTAGTAGCAGCATCAGGCAATTTATGTAATACCTCTTCATAAAACAAAATTCCTTTGAACCTGCCTTCATCAAAATATACCACATGAATATTAGAATGGTTAAGACCCATAGAACAACTAATATGACTCACTGCGAGCTCATGTGGGTCATGTCCTTTTTCACTTCTCAGGAATTAACGTAAATCTTGCAGAGCATTTGCTTCTTTTCTAGCATGTTTTCCATTTAAGAGACTATAGTTTCCTATGTGCAAAGGAAATGGATGCCAAAGTTTTTTACTATTTCTCATGAGAAAGGAAGTAACCCTTGTTCTTATGGTATGATAGGCTATTTCTCTCATTAAAAGGATATCTAGGACAAAGTATGGGAAAATGTGACAGGCTCCTGTAGTGCCTATACTCTAGCATAGGTATAATATTTTCCTAGATACCAATCAACTACCCCTTTCATCCCAGCTCTAGGTATATCTTGTACTGACATCTTTAGGCCGCAAAGATGTTATCTGTCATCCAGATTTGTTCAAAATTGTGGCAGTGCCAAGGTCAAAATGCTTAAAACACCATTGGGTTGCTTTGTTGTAAGGGAATAATGCAAGTCATGCAACTACTAGGTGAATTCCACTCTTCTATATGTTTTGGTATGCTTCGAGGTCTTCATATTTGGGAGGAAAGTCTCCAGTATTGAAGATTATGTATATCTCACCATATCTCAAGGACTGATCTTCTCTAGTATGAAAGGTCGTATCAATACCTAGCAGACATAAGTTTCAGGCGTAGAAGTTGAAGCAGAAGGCACTAAATTCCTGGATCTTCGGGTCATCTAAGTTGCCATAGCTTGTTATTTATATCCCAAAGTTAACATATTGATCATTAGTTATATGAATAACAAAAGGTAATTCAATAACGAATTTCAAAATAACATGAAACCTCTTATTATAAAGAAAACAATGTTTCTAGGGCATTACAGAGTTGATTAATGCAAAAAGGAGCGACTACTTAGCATATGACGAACATATATGATCTCAATGATGGTTTTAAGGTCATAATATAGGAATTTAATTACCCTAACAAACAAATTGAATGATCAACATACTATGACTAGTTCAAATCCAAAGCATCATTGCGCCATTAATGTGATTTGAAAGCCTAGATTACCCAAAGTCGTGTATTAGAGTGAAAAGGGGAAAAAAATTGAAATTGTGGTCTTCGGAGCCATTGCTTTCGGAGGAGAGACATTGACAGAGTAATTTACGCTCTGATACAAAGGTATCGAAGAATATTCCATTATTGTCTTTTATTTGCATGTCGAAAGTTTAGGGGCGCAGACGGTCATAGTATAAGTCTTTCGGAATCATTTATGTCGGAGTGAAATAGTTTACAATTGTATTCACACTTCGATGCAATAGAATCAAATAATGTTCCCTTTTTAATATCAATTCATGTGCCAAAAGATTAGGAATGTCGATGGTTAAGTATAAGTCTTTCGGAGTCATTTCTGTCGGAGTGAAACAACTCACCCTTTTATTCACACTCTGATGAAAAATCATCAAAGAATATTCATATTCTTATATCGATTTCTGTGTCGAAAGTCAAAGTTTGAAAAAGGTTAGGGGCGTGTAGTCGGAGCTTATCGATCGGTGTTCAAAAGATTGGGGAAGTTTCATAGCTCCAATGAGAAGGGTATCGAAGAATATTCCCTTCCTCGAGAAGGGTTTCACAACTCTCTCCATTGCACATTGCATATACTTCAACCACACAAGGACCTATCCTTCATGGATGGATTCTCAGGATATAATCAGACCTAATTTCGTCCTTAAGACCAATACAATACTATCTTCACCACTCCATGGGGTACCTTTGCATACAAGGTTATGCCATTTGAGTTGAAAATTGTTGGAGTCACTTTCTAGTGTGCCATGTCATATTATTCCCATGATTTGGTACATGTCATTTGAGACTATCTTGACAATCTCACTGCTTGCTCAAAGAAAAGGTTGCAACACTTAGAAGATGTGTGCATCATCTTCCTTCGGTGTCGCAAGTATAACATATGCTTAAACCCTCTTAAATGTGTCTTTGTGTGCCCATTGGTCAAAATTTGGGATTCATAGTCTTCAAAGTTGGCGTTACTATGGAACCCCTTAAGGTTCAAGCCATTACTGAATTACCTCCCCCTCACAATTTATGCCAATTGCAGAGTCTACAAGTGAAAGACAATTTCTTGCATCATTTTTTCCTAGAATACACCACCACCACTCATGGTTTTCTATGGTTGTTACAATCCGACATACCCTTCGTATGGGATGATCATACCCAACACTCTTTCAACATGTGAAAGCATGCCCTTGCTTCCACCCCTTTAATTAGTTCTCCCAACTTTAATAAGGATTTTATCCTTTACATTTCCACTTCACCCTTTGTTGTCACTGGAGTGTTATTTTAGGAAGGGCTTGATGGATGTGAGGATTTCATCTACTACATGAGTAATAACCTATCGACACCCCCCTTGTCTTATTCCAATGAGAAGAAGTTTTCCTTATCAATTGTTTTATCTTTTCAAAAGTTGTGTCATTACATTTTGATGTGCAAAACCAAGGTGGTTACGAATTCAAACCACATGTCCTTTCTATTGAGTCGATGGGTGATCGATGGGAAGTATTCATATTGGATCATTATCCTTTAGGAGTTTGACACAGAATTCGTCACACCCAAGGGTAAGAAATCCTTATCCCTTGTTGAGTTCATTTTTTATCTCCCAACTGGTGCATATAACTTTCCCTTGAATGACAATTTTCTAGATGAGAATTTGTTTTCCATATCTATACAAAATCCTTGGTATGGTGACATTCTAGACCATTTGCGAACCTAAAAATGTATTCCTCATTTGTCCCATGACAATCAATAATGTATTCACCACCAGGCCCCTCTTTATCTCCTCATTGGAGGCGATCTCTATTGTCAAGAATTCAGTACCTTGTTGAATCATTGTCTCACCCATGATGAGGTGGATTTGGATTTAAATTTTTTCCATGGTAGTGCTTGCGGTGGTCACCTTTCGGGGATGACTAACACCTAAAAAATCATGTGTGAAAGTTATTTTTAGCCTTCTCTATTCACAAATTGTATTCAAGAAGTTAAGTATTGTACTAACTATTATCTTTATGCCCCTAAGGCATGGACCCCTTCAACCCTATTGCACCTTGTTATCATAATCAATCCATTTCATAAATGGGCCATTGATTTCATGAAGTGTAACCATCCCTCTTCTAGTGGTCATAAATACATTATTGTGGTTGTCAATTAATTGATGAAATGGGTCGAAGCCATGCCAATGTTCAGTAACAATGCAACTATTACAGCTTGTTTCTTTTTCAACCATGTTATAACTCACTTTCATGTCCTAAAACAATTGGCTTCTGACCATGGCCAACACTTCAAATATGAAACCCGACATGAGCTAGCTTCACTATAGGTTTTGAGCACCAATATTCATCCTCATACTATATGTAGGGGAATCGCCAAGTTGAGGCCACCAATTTTTATAGAAAGATTTTCCTCACCCTATGCAATCTTGCACAAAGGGCCTTATTCCATTTCCCTATGCAGACTTATCTTCCCTGTTGATAAAATCCAAAGACAAAAACTAATATTTTTCCACATATACACATCTTTCACACTATACAACATGTGTATACGCAGGCTGCTCCACTACAATCCGCGCACATCAAGATTTGTGCCATACAATGAAAATTAAATTTCGGGTTTCCATGTCACGACAGGAGATCTCTGATCCTTGGCCTTCCATATACTGGAAACGTTCTGACTCGGCCCTTCAATTCCATTTTGAAGGCTATGCATGGGCCAATTCCGAGCTATGGAAAAGGAGAAAGAATTCAACATTGAGAGCAAAGTTACTCTATAGAAATTATTTACTTCATATTGAGTCTACATCCCTTTGTCCTTTAAGTTTGAACACAATGTTCATCCCCCAAGATATTCCATTATTGATTAAGAACCTCATTGTTTCTCTCTTATGAGATTGTCTTTGGTGGAGGCTCAGTTGGAAGGAACTTAGTTTCTCGATTCCAAACCATGCCGACACAGAAGTTTGTAATATTTTCGCTTCTGTTGATCATTTATAAATAGAAATACTCCTTTCCCATCCAATTGATATCTTGCAAATATATGAGTTATTATCCATGGGCGTAATTGTTATGTTTATTAATGGATTATGCTATCTAATGTGCTAACCTTTTATATTATCACCATATGCTTTATTTTCTTGTTAATTGAGAACTTCATATTGAGTCTACATCCCTTTGTCCTTTAAGTTTGAACACAATGTTCATCCCCCAAGATATTCCATTATTGATTGAGAACCTCATTGTTTCTCTCTTATGAGATTGTCTTTGGTGGAGGCTCAGTTGGAAGGAACTTAGTTTCTCGGTTCCAAACCATGCCGACACAGAAGTTTGTAATATTTTCGCTTCTGTTGATCATTTATAAATAGAAATACTCCTTTCCCGTCCAATTGATATCTTGCAAATATATGAGTTATTATCCATGGGCGTAATTGTTATGTTTATTAATGGATTATTCTATCTAATGTGCTAACCTTTTATATTATCACCATATGCTTTATTTTCTTGTTAATTGAGAACTTGTTGCAGGTATATAGCTTTGAGTCGAAGTGTTCGACGGTGGACTTCTTCGAACATCTGGACGAGGTAGGCCTATTTCTTATCTCACTTGCATATTGGTTTATATAGCATATTTCTGGGATAGAGTTGATTTCTGCAGTCATTTTCCTCTATTGTGGTTTACCCTATCCATAAAGAGATTTTCCTCATAATAGAATTGGCAACCATACTGGGGATTGAATCTTCTTTCTTAGGGTTTGGAGTACTTTTCTCCTTAGATTTCTCTCATTTCTATTGTGGTTCTTGTTGTATCATTGCTTGACAGTTCCTGTTCACTTTGGGTCTGAGTTTTCATCCTTTCTCCATTTACTGGCCTTGTTTTGAAGCATATACGTGCCTTTTACCTTGACAGTCGCATACATACCCTGGTTGTCTCACTGCAAGATGCATATATACCCTATGTTTACCTGAAACGTCACATACATCAGTTTGCCTTGCTTGTTTGTTGGGTATGGTGGTTGTTGGGCGGGGTTTGATGTTTGTTGATTATTCTTAGGTCTCTGTAGTTCCTGTTGAGTGCTTGTGGGATGACAAGAAACCCTCTTTTGGTTGAATTTCTGGGTAGAGTCTTTCTCATCATCTTTTCATTTTTTATTGTCCTTGTACATTAGGCTGGGTGTTTTGTTGCTTGGTAGGTAGCCTGCTTGAGTTATCTTTTTCTATACACAGTAGGGTTATATATCAAGTTACTTTTTAGTCAATGCATTTTTCATTTTGTTATATTGAAAATACAACAAAAAAATAGGCATTTTGCATTGCTTGGAATTTTTGTCTTTTGGAGTCTTTTCATTATCTTGGTGCATATAGTGAAAGATTGCATTTTACTTCATAATTGCAGAGTTGAATTGGAAAATTGCATTGGTTTTTAGAAGCATATCATTCATTGAAAGTTAAAGTTAAGACTTTGCATTATTTGCATATTTACTTTTCTTGCAGAGTCATAACATCATCAGTTTCACTACCATAACTTTTTGAGTAATCACGACCACTAAAATTAATGCTATAATTTAAAATGGATTAGTCACGATTTTATTTTCTAGGGTGCACAAACTAGCTTAGGATTTAGTGCCTTGGAATAGGATTTTGTGAGTAAACTTCTCTAAGGAAATTAAATCAACATATGTGTCTGAGTAAGGGAGTGTGGAAATCCATTGTATAATTGGTAAGATCGGGAGGCTTCGCTAACACCAGAGTTAATCATGAGGTCACATGAAATTGGTTGAATGGATATCCCCCCAATATCTTCCTAGCATCAGAGATATTTCTGGGGATCTATTCGTATCTGGGGATCTTACTAGTGCCTTTACCTCCATGAGAGGAGGTGCTTTCAAGGTTTTGGAATTCGCTACCCTAACCATACAGTTGACCTGACTTATGACTACTCACCTGTGCATCAGTTATACAGTGGTTTATTAATTTCTTGACTTAGGTGTCTCATAGGTTACTTGCAGGGGTTATTCTGTAGGTACCCTGGGTCAAATAAGGGTCAGACAATACACAGCCTTTATGGAGGATTAGCTCTCCAGGGGGATCTGACAAACTGGTTTTTAATCCCGTGAGGGCCCTTATAACTGATTATGTTACCTCTGATCTTTAGCAGGGAGTCTCAGGCCCCTCTTGGGCGAGACATATCTTATTTAGGGAGGGAGGTCACTCAGCCACTTTACCCCATTTTCATGTATATTGGTTGTTTGACTTTTGGTGTGCTCTTTGATTAATAGTTGGCCTTAGGATATATTTTTTATCTTTAGAGTCTTAAGTCATCGTGGAGTCAAACCAGCCTCCCTGCCGATCCCATCACTTGTTACAGTTACCATCGAATTTCAAGTCTTTGCCTTCTAAAAGGCATAGATTTATTAGGCATGGTACACACACATCCATTGTTCAAACTTGTGATTCTACCAAGATGAGTACTAAACCTAGTCTTCATAACACTGGGAGCCCTTCGACTCCCATACCTACTATAGTTAATGGCACCCCTTCGACTCCTACAACCTCGAAGGTTGTAGTGTCGGAGGCACCTATCATTACTATGGATCAACCTATAGTGAATGCTCAAGATACCACCTCGAACCCTTTTGCGTCTCTTGGTCACTCACCGGGCTATAATGTTCAGTGCATCCCTATGGCTTCTAGTCCTTTTTCTTATGGTATGACCAACTTTACTTCGCAGTTTTCGAACTCCATCCCAGCTACTATCCCTAATGCTATCATTGGGCTTGGGGGAATTACACCTCCCTACACTCCTTTTTCATTTGGTGGATCTCAAATCCCAGAAATGACTCCTAATATGGGAGGCATTCATGCTTTTAACCCCGGGTCCAATCCTCCTACTTCTAGGTGGAACAACCAACCTGGTGGACAAGCTTTAGCTCAAGTTTCGTCCTACAACCCTACCTCCTTGGTGCAGATTCTGACTAATACATTTGGAATGTAGAATCCACCTCTATCCTCCGGATTCCAACCCAAAGGAGGTCAGTTTCATGCCATGGGCAACCCCCAACCCGGATCCAATCTGATTGGGGGCAATTTCTATAATCCTCAACAGAACATTTATGCTAGAATGATGTCCAACCAACCTTTTATGAATCAGCTCGGAGGAGGGCCTTATAATCCCAGATAGGGCCATGGTGCTTACTAGAACCTTGGATGGCTTGCGATTCCTCAAGAAAAATCTTTCCCGTGATCTTGGGGCCAAATGTCGCAACCCCATCTCCCTTTTCTGGCCACGCTTAATATGCCAGACTTGTCTAAGTTAATGAACGACTCTATGAGTCATGATCCTACATGGCCCCTCGTCCCCACCAAGCTTCCTTCGAATATCTCCAAGTTCGAGGGTAATATGGAGAGGATCCTGGTGATCACGTCACTACCTTTCACATATGGTGCTCATCAAATTCCCTTAATGAAGATTCTATTCGATTAAGATTATTTCGACGCACCCTCATCGGAGTTGCTGCGAAATGGTATATTGCGCTACCTAAGGGGGCATATGGTACTTTTAGTCAATTGGTGTTGGTTTTCCTTAACCACTTCTAATTGCCCATTCATTACGATGCTGGCCTAGAATTGTTGTCGACTTTATGCCAGGATATTGCCACTCATATCTCGGACCATATCCAGGAGTGGCGTAGACGGAAGAGGTTGATTAAGACCCATATACCCCTGGCCTTTATTTTAGAATGGTTCCTTAAGTCTTTGCACGCTCCTATCTTGAAGGGTGTTGCTACTTCCGTGGTTACCACTGAGCAAGAGGCGATCTTTAGAGCCCAATAGTTAGACTTGATATATGCTCGATCTGGGATGTTATACCACCTTCTTCTGGATACAACGCGGTCAACTTACGACCCTAGAAAAAACCCGGACCTCATGCCGATGGCATTGTAGGTGCCACCAATGTAATGTCCACAGACTCGGTGAAAAGCCATATGAAAGAGTTGTCTCTTAACCAGTCTACAGGAGGGACATCTTTTTTTGTGTCTTCCAACCCCACTCAGTCAACAGATGTACACTCTATGCAATTGTCAGCCAACCTAAATGGTAACCAACAACCAGGAGGGAATAAGAAGAAATTACCTAATACTTGTAAGGGTGGGAAAAATGGTAATAAACCCAAGGACAATGGTAATAATGAGAAGACGAATGATAATGTTGGAGAGGGAAAACGAGAAAGACGTAAGGTGAAGTTTCCCTATAATATTTGTACAGATTATCACCTTACCCATTTATGCCCCAGACTTGCATAAGCTACGAGGATATTATCTCTACCACCCGTCATGCTGACAAATCCATTCCCACATAATCAACACATGGCCTCCAGCTCCTCAAATGCTGAAAATGTGGTTGGTGGGAGTCAAAACCCGTCGTTGCAAGATGGAAACCGTTTATGTATCAATATGGTCAATGCAAAATTTAATGTAGCCACTCGATCTCGAGATTATAACTCTTCAAAAGCTATTCCTGGTCTAGAATCTCCTCCTCCTCCTCCAGAGATGACCTTATAGATTAAGAAACTAGAGCCACTACCTCGTATTCTGAAAGGAGTACTCAAGCTCTCTACCCACAATCCAAATGCTAGATCTACCCAAAACTACTCTATTGTTGAGGACTTGGGTCAAAACCTGTTTGCTATGTCAGCTTTGGAGGTACTCCAGACGTATCCTTCATAGAGGAATGCCTTACTATCTACTTTAGGAGCTCTAGAACCCAGTGGCTCAAAAGTTGTCAAGTTTGACATCACAGATGTGAAGCCTCACTTTCATTACCATGCATCTTTCCAAATCCACGTGGACTACTCAAAGTATACCATCAAACGTGCAGTTGTTGATGAAGGCGTTGTTATGTGTGTGATGTCCCTGATCTGTTGGAAAGATATTGGTTCTCTGACTCTTTCCAAGTCATCAAACATGTTGATTGTTTTTTACGGTCATTCCTTCCACCCTCACGGTATTCTTCCTGCCTTTCCGGTCCAGTTAGATGGGAATATAGTAGAGGTGGAGGTAGAGGTAGTTGATGTGCCTCTTGATTATAACTTGTTACTAGGATGCAATTGGACCTATGTTATGGTTGTCATCGTATCGTCCGTCTTTCATACACTTTGTTTTCCTCGTGAAGGGAAGATCATGACGATTGACCAGTTATCCTTTGCGTACTCTAGTCCTAATGCATCTATTGGACCATCGATCCCTATGATCAACAATACTCAACTTGCCACTGAGAATATCGGTGTCGAAATGTATTCTTCCCTTATGGGTACTTTCGACTTCACGGCACCGAGCCACCATGTTTATGCCTTGTCCAGTAGGCCTACCTCGACAAGGAGGTCCATTCCTTTATGCACTTCCTATTTTAGTGATTCTTGGACCCTACCTTCCTCGACTACATCTTGTGAGAGTCTGCCACATACTGGCATTATATCACCAACCGCTGCAAGTCATGCTGGGGGCACAAATCTAGTCATTTCTAGTCACACTGCACACACATCACTAACCTCTGCTAGTCATGTTGAGGATTCATCACCAACCTCTGCTAGTCATGTTGGGGATTCATCACCAACCTCTTCTAGTCATGTTGGATATTTGTCACCAGCCACTGCAAGTCATACTAGGGGCATTCATATGATTGAGAAGCCTAGACGTGTAAGACGTAAGCCCAAGATCCTTTGTAGGCTTTGCAAAGGAGATCACCTTACTCATTTGTGCCCTGCTACTGTTGTGGTACAAGAAGTGTGGTCCTTTCCTGGGGGCCCTTCGAGTTTTGAGTCATCTTTGGCTTCCCAACCCTCTTTGGTTGATACAACAGTCATGCCGATGCAATATTTGGCTAAAACACCTCTTCCTTTAAGGGTTGATGCATCCCCTGACCTTGTTGTCTCGCATCTTGTTTAACCAGTGGTCGTGTCGATGCAATCTTCGACCGACACCACTCCTATTTTTGGGGGTAATGCATCTCTTGACCTTGTTGTCTTGCATCTTGTTCAACCAAAGGTTGAAGAAGTGGTCATGTTGATGCAATATTAGGCTGACCCCACTCTTCTATTAGAGAGTGATAAGCCTAAGTAAGGGACATTGACGAAGCAATCTTCGGTCGATCCCACTCTTCTTTTGGAGGGTGATGCACCCTTCGACCATGTCCTTAGCATTTCTACTTTTGTACCTTCTTCACTAGGGAGCATTCCACTCTTTTGGAGTATGCTCCCTCCAACTCCTAGAGTGGTTTCCTTTTATTGGAATAATATTGTAGAGCCTCGACTTCCTTCTTCTACACCCTTCGATATAAGGGGCATTCTTTGATATATTGTAGATAAGGTAACCTCTGCAAGTATTTTCCTCGACTTGGAAAGCTTTGGGTTTTCCCAAGCTTGTGTCAGCTCTTCATAAGTTGTTGTCCTTTCACAGAAGTCCTACACAGGAGCCTTGGCCTCCCCAATTACATATTGCTTAGAACAGCATCCACGAGTCTAATTTAAGCTCTTTTTCGACTCGTTCAAAAAGTGAAAAGATTGCCAAGTGATTTTCCCCTTTCACACTCATTAAATGGGACTTGAAACGTCGTGAGTCTTAGTTAATCTCTTTTCCGAATCGTTTTCAAAAATCGAAAATATTGTCGAGTGAACTTGTCTCTTTCACACTCGTAAATTGGATTTGAAAAGACATCTATTTGGCACACGTTTATCCCTTTTTCACACCAAGTAGACTAAAAGTCATAAAAACAAACATTTTTTGGCGTTAAGTTATGATTGCATCTCATGCCCTTGCTTGCAGTATTGAGTCTATAGTCAGTTCTCTCTTTGCATTATAAATCATTTGCCTCAACAATTTTTCATCCTCAACCAAGCAGAGCCTTGTTTATATCCTTCGCAATTTGACACCCTATACCTAGGAGGGAACATTCCCCCCAGTGTCCATCTCTCGCATTCATTTCCCTGCATTGAGCATAGGTATGTTCCACTGTTGGAACTAGTTTTTCTTACTTGTGACACTTGTTTCCTCCTCTGTATCATAGCATTCATTTTTCTATGAGAAAACAAAAAAAAGACAGGCAGAAAGGGAGTATTATCTTATATCGGCAACAATTGTGTCACCTTTGAATAGAGCACAAAGTTATTGAGTCCATTCATCATCATAATTTTGGGATTAGCATGGCCTTAGGAAGATGAGCTCATTCCAGAGTATTCGCTATCGACTGGTTACTCTTCTAGTCCCTATAGAGAATTTCATTGATGCCTCCTGCATCTCATGCTTTCATTATTGGGTCTATGCTGTCGGAGTCCTCTATATGTCTCATGCTCTTGTTCAAAGGAAGTCTATCAACCTGTGTCATCCACTCCTTAGAACTCTTGACTTTTCATGTCAACCTTATCCTCAGTTTGTCTTAGAATCACATGATATTGTATTCCTATCATGCACCCTAGCCCTACTCTCATCATTGGTAGGTAACCTTGAACCCATCCGTCGACATTTCATCATTGTTCGTTGACTGGGTAGTTTTCCTTGTGTTCGAACGAAAGAAATCTATTCACACATTAGTATTCGTGCAGTGTCATGGATGCTATTAGCCTTATTGGTGGTTTCCTCGCCTTTGTCAGCAGTTTTCATCATAGGTTGTTATTCAGAGGGTCTTTTTCATGTACCGCTTGCACTTGGCACATGCAAAAGACGCACATGGACATTGGTTCGTGAACATGTTCTTCATCTGATTTCCACCAAATTATGAAGATCCTTCTTTGTACCTCGTGCTGACTGATGAGAGATTCCTTAATGCTCTCCTTTCAGCAGGTCTCTTTCCATTGACTTCGACTCATTTATTCTGGAAACAAGACCTAGAGTCTTATGAGTACCTTGAATCTTGTAGTCATTAGTGGTAGGCTCTCTCACCATCGACAGTTGGGAATACATCAATGTATCCTGATCAATGGATTCTTCAAGTGTTCAACAGCAACTCCTCTATTCACACTTGTAAGAATGTACTCAGTGCCTTGATACCTACTTTCATTATTGGTAGGTTGTCTCGTGTTTGTTAACGGTATACCTCAATGACTAGTAATCAAATGATGTCTCATTGTGTTCGACTTCAAATCCTATATTCACATAATGTAGACTTGCACCCTTGGCAGATTGCGTAGAAGACTTGAAGACATCACTATGTGGTCACAGCTTTCCTAAGCTATTGGTTCCTTGTCATTGGACCAGTACCTATATGACTTCAATGATCATAGGAGATTAGATTTTACTCCATGGTATACAGATATCTTTAGATTGGTTTTGAGACTGGTTCTACTGGGCCTTGTTCATGACTATGACAACTATTGGCATGCAACCGCATTCGTATTTGCCTATTCATGGCCATAGACACTTGTTTGGTATATTTTCACATGGATCTGCAGTGTAATTTTATTGGAAGCCATGTATGCAAAGTCAGTACATAATGTAATGAGAAACGAGTTCGTCCAACTGGTTCCCTACCACTCCACTTTTGGGTTGTTTATAATGTATTTCATCCATTGCAGATACTCCTCTCACCTCAAACATTAGGGGGCATCTGTTATAGCAAGATTTTCCTCACCCTATGCAATCTTGCACAAAGGGCCTTATTCCATTTCCCTATGCAGACTTATCTTCCCTGTTGATAAAATCTAGAGACAAAAATTAATATTTTTCCACATATACGCATCTTGCACACTATACAACATGCGTATACCCAGGCTACTCCACTACAGCCCACGTACATCGAGATTTGTGCTAGAAAATGAAAATTAAATGTCAGGTTTCCATGTCATGACAGAAGATCTTTGATCCTTGGCCTTCCATATACTGGAAACGTTCTGAATCGGCCCTTCAGTTCCATTTTGAAGGCTATAAATGGGCCAATTCCAAGCTATGGAAAAGGAGAAAGAATTCAACTTTGAGAGCAAAGTTACTCTGGAGAAATTATTTACTTCATATTGAGTTTGCATCCCTTTGTCCTTTAAGTATGAACATAGTGTTCATCCCCCAATCTCTTCCCTTATTGATTGAGAACCTCGTTGTTTCTCTCTTATGAGCTTACCTTTGGTGGAGGATTGAAGTGGTGGAGGCCCAGCTGGAAGGAACTTAGTTTCTTGGTTATGAACTGTGTCGACACGGATGTTTGTAATATTTGTGCTTCTGTTGATCATTTATTAATAGAATTACTCCTTTCCCATCCAATTTATATCTTGCAAATATATGAGTTATTATCCATGGGCGTATTTGTTATGTTTATTAATGGATTATTCTATCTAATGTGCTAACCTTTTATATTATCACCATATGCTTGCTTTGCTTGTTTGTTGAAAACTTGTTGCAGGTATATAGATTTGAGTCGAAGTGCTCAATGGTGGAATTCTTTGAACATCTGTATGAGGTAGGCCTCTTTCTTATCTTGCTTGCATATTGGTTTATATAGCATATTTCTAGGATAGAGTTGATTTCTGCAGTCATTTCCGTCTGTTGTGGTTTACCCTAGCCATAGAGAGATTTTCCTCGTAACATCAATAAAATCCTTAAAACCATGCTTTAGTGAATGGTTTATAAACATAAAACCAACTCACATCACATGCACTTCCTATCCTTATGAACCTATAAGACATCCGTTAAAAATTCCTCTAGGTTCACACCCTTTCATCTCGTCCATGGTGAAGAGGAATTCTTAATGGTTCAGTGCCAAATCCCCTCCCTTAATTTAGATATCAAACTCCTCCTTGATAACACTCCCTTATACTAGATACTAGTAACTTTGGAACACACCAATGAAGACCGTCATATTGCATTGAAAACCATTGAAGTGGCCAAAAATCATTCTACATACATAGAATGCTACATACATCCAAAACTAGGGGCATAAGTCCCACAAAACTACTTGTTCTCTCCAACCCCCTCAGATGGAGGATCATGATCTAATGGAACCTTGTCCCCACTAGAAAGATCTCTAAAAAGCTAACCTACCACCATTGATGTGTGTAGAAGTGGGTTCTAATGGAGTGGTTCCCCTGTACATGCTACTACGTAAGCACCATTGAACTTATGCCACCGTCGGTTGGATACTTTGGTTAGTATTAGGACAAAACTTTGCCTGAGATCCTCCAAGATTCAATCTCTTTCTACTCTAGTCCTTAGCCTCAATGGACCAACATCAATACACTCTCATGTCATCTTGTGGGTAGTCTATCTTGTTGGCCTCATCGACTATATGCAATATCTGCACATTGCATATAGTCAGTGATTAGTACCATATATTGTAACATTATACTATATGCAATTAAAAATAGTTTGGCGACCCCACACTTTCCATCAAGCCCCCATGCTTGACCTAGTGGGAGGGGTAATTTTAAATCCCCAAGATAGTTCATCCCCTCGTAGGGATATTTTCCTCAATATGGTTTGCAAGCTAATCCCAATGTGCAAAGAAGTCTTCTTTGAACATGTTCCCTATCCCATTGCCTCCTCTCGATATCAATAATTTCCCCTAGTGTTGCATCCTCGGCTCCTGACCCCCATCACAGATATGGACATGTGGATGGAGTGTGTAAATCCTCTCAAAGAATAATGCACATATGATCATCTCGAAAGAACCATTACCTATTGATACCCTTTGAAAAGAGAATATTAGGTTCTTTAGTATTGTCAATGTCATTTGGGCTCAGCCATGGTAGGTCCCAACCATAACACTCTCCACTTATAGCATCATATCCCCTAATATCTGATGGGGAGCATGGATCCCTAAAATGCGGACCATCGTTGCAACAATGGCTTATGTCTCAAGTTTCTCTAGGTCCATGATCTAGATGGACCCATCCTTGACCCTTGAAATGGAAATGAAATGGGTCTATACAAATTCATCTAGCCTCCTCCATTGAGGTATCACTGGATGAGTATCCCCCACAATTTCTATTGGAGGGATCCCTATCAATAAATATATGTTCTAGATTGTAATCTCTATACCCTATCCTCGTAACATGAGAGCTCATGCATCTACATACTAGTATTGTATTATGTGAGAGAGGATTCCCTCACTAACTCTCATCAGTGGGTTTTTGATGAATTTCAATAACCCTTGTCGAGCTAGGGCCCCTTAAACCACCTGGTTTGTACTCACTACAGTTCATAATTCTTCAAATTCTTGTTCCCTCCACAACACCTTGAAATCATCCATACATGCACAAAACAATATTTTGTCAATAATTTATACCATGTACATCAAATACAAGGTCCCTACTCTCTCCCCCCCCCCTTCAAAATTGCACCTTCCTAGCAATTTTGGGCCCAAAAATCCATTTTTGGCCAGTGCGGAAAATACCCCATTTTTTTATGCTAAACCATGCAGAAATTGGGGCTTGTTCCTACACTCCTAGTACAAAAATTGGGCCCATTTTCTATGCTATCTCTAAAACATTTACCTAGGGTCCCCCGAGGGTATCCCGAGAACTAAACTAAAAAATTAATCCACATAATTTGACAAGTAATATTAGGGAACCTACCTTAAAGTCACTTAATTAAATTCCCACAATCATATTATCTATACGGATCTCACCAAGATTTATAGCCTCCTACTCCTCTCCAACTTCAACATACACAAATGCACAAAAGAATTGGGATTTGTGTATTTAGTGATCCATGTGGATATTGGTGGCCACCCACCTTTTCCAACTGGCTCAAAACAATTTTCTGGCAATTTTGGTAATTTACTATTTTTAGCAGTTTTTAAGTTCCGAGGCCATTTTGAGGGCCTAAATGAAGGTTTTTTGGGATCGAGCTTCTCAATGATGGATGATGGCTTTAATTGAGCCCCCAAAATAAATCTCCTCGACGATACCTTTCAACCGAGCTATCATGCACCCCAAATGGAGTTCGTACGCAAAATTTATGACCCTAGGAAGTAGATGTACTAACTTACCCAAACGGGGCCCACATGACTTTTGGCGCTTCATCTCCTAAGGTTAGGTTTTTGGATGTCTAGGGTTTTTTACATTCCTATTTATTTTAAAAAGGCCTTCAGAGCCTCATTGTAACCATCTTCTTGTGAATGAGCGCAGTCGTCACATCTCTTCTCAGAGATAAGCCGCCACCATTCCACCAAGCTTGTTTTTCGTTGCATTTTACAGTTTTAGCTTATTTCCTTATTGAACAGAAAACCAATTTTATTGTATATCTATTATTTTGTGTTAAGCACTTGTTAATAATATGTATTCATTTCATTCTTCTAATAAAATATGGATCAATCGTATTAGAGTGGTCTACTCCTTCTCGTCTTAATGCATGTCCCCAACGAGGTCGGAGTACAAAGAGTTGGGTCTCGAGCTTGTTTCTCTTGAGGAAAAAAGATCTTGCACACCCAAGTGACTTCTCATTAGAAAATAAATATGATGGGATGGGATATCCTTTCAAAATTTTGCTTTAGAAAACCCTCGTGCAACAAAGGAACGAGATGATGGATAGTTTCGAGCAAATCCTACGACGGCTACCAATAGGTGACGCATCTTCTTCGAGTGGAGGCATTTCCCCCTTCAAGGTACAAATAAACTTCGATATTCCTATATTTGAAGGTCATATAGATGCAAATGTTGTAGACAAGTGGTTGAATCTACTAGAAGGGTATTTTTTTGTCCATAACTTTTTGAGTAGAGAAAATATTACTTTTGTGCTCCTCAAAGTCGTTCCCCATGTCAAATATTGGTGGGAAACTTTCTGTGAGA
>JASDQU010740009.1:59934-73248 GCA_032191745.1 Picea mariana
CAAGCAATGCCAGATTCAAAAATATCTTCCATACCTTGCGCACCAAGTTGGGTATCAAATATTCGGAGTGACATCTGGTGTTCAAGTATCGTGGTGCCCTATATAGATACATCTAGACTGAAATGGAATTTCTGGACATCTCATCCTTGGGCGTGGCCTTCCAATATGCCATCAAAATCGAGCAAAAGCTCAAACAAAAGACGCAAAAATTTGGGCCTAGGAACCCCTCATAGCAAAAGCCAGGAAAGGGAAACCCCAACCCATATAACAAAGGAAATAACAAATATGGACAGTATCAAGACAACCAGTCCAAGCTGCAATCAAATAAGGACACCGAAAAGACAAAGAAATATATCGGGAAGTAGTGCGACTTCCATAAGATCCCTTGGCATAACACTGCTTATTGTCGCTCAAAGCAGTCATTGGTGGTCAAAGTGAAAGCCTCTAATCAGATGTGGGTTCTCACTCTGAGTCAGAACCAGAAATGGGAAGACGGATCATTGATGAAGAACCCAGTGCCACTGTTTCTACCACCAAGCTCTAGCCTGGTAAACCAGACTAGCCAGAAGAAGGAGAGTGCCTCTTCCATTCATAGATGTGGGTAAAAGGCACCCCATTTCACTTCATCGTTGACAGTGGTATCCAGAAGAACCTCATCTCAGCAGAGGTCGTCAAGCGGTTGGCCCTGTCGACAATGCCGCACTCAACAATGCCGCACCCACAACCCTACACCATTGGATGCCTCTGCCAAGGAAGTGATCTCTGCATCAGCCAATAGTGATTACTGTCGTATGACATCAAGCCCTTCAAATATGAGGTATTGTGTGATGTTTCTCCTCTCAAGGTTTGCGATGTTATTTTGGGCCAACCTTATTTATGGAAACGTCATGTTGTATATGAGTCTAGGCCTCGTAGTGTTATTATTACTTTGAACAGGAAATTGTACAGGATACCCAAGGTAGTCCCACCTAGTGTTATTTCCTTGATCTCTGCAAAGAAATGAAAGAAGGTCATCTCTCAGATGGGGAAGTTTGTATTCTTCATGATTCACTCTCAGAATGAGTGAAAGATCACAGCCACATCTAGAGTCATTGTGAACGACCTCTCCACACAACAGAAGCAAGTAGATAAGGTCATGGAAGAATACTCAGATATCTTCTCCTCACCTACCGAGGTACCTCTACACTGCCAGGCCAAGCACCCCATCGATATTACCCCCGACACACCGCTAACCAATGGGCCATTCTATCACCGCTCTTTGTTAGAGAATGAGGAGATCAAGTGACAGATCCAAGAACTTCTCTACAAGGGGCACATCTATCCCATCTCATCATCTTACGGGAGCCCAATCGTGCTGGTACAGAAGAAAGATGGAACCTGGCGACTCTGCATTGATTGTCGGGCTCTGAATAAAATCACAGTCAGAAACCGGTACCTGATTCCCCGAATCGACGACCTCCTTGATCAACTCACGAGGGAAAAATACTTCAGTAAGATTGATATGAAGTCTGGGCACCACCAGGTCCCGATAGAACAGACAGATGTATGGAAGACCGCCTTCAAGTCAAATGAAGGCCTTTTTGAGTGGTTGGTCATGCCCTTTGGTTTGACAAATGATCCAACCATTTTCATGAGGATGATGGATGATATCCTACGACCATTCACCAATACTTTTGTAGTGGTGTATCTAGATGACATTCTCATTTACAACAAGACTTGGGCCGAACACTTGCAACATATTCAACAGGTTTTTCACACCCTTCGACAGCACAAGCTATACACCAACTTGCAAAAATGATCCTTCGGCATGCATATGGTCCATTACCTGGGCTACATCATTGATCAGAATGGCATACATGTGGATCCAGCTAAGATCCAAGTCATCCGTGATTGGCCAGCCCCAACCACACTTACTAAGCTTCAGAGCTTCTTGGGCCTTGCCAATTTCTACTACAGGTTCATGTTGGGATTCTCCCATATTGCATGGGCCCTCAGCCAAATAACCAAGCGTGGTGGTAAGGAGAAATTTGCATGGGGTTGGTCCCAACAATAAGCATTTGATGATTTGAAGCAGCGCTTGTGCTCAGCCCCAATACTTTCACTACCAGACCTGCAGCAGCCCTTTGAGATCGAGATAGATGCTTTAGACTATGTTGTGGGTGTCCTTCTCACTCAGCATGGCCACCCCGTGGCCTATCATAGTGAGACACTATCAGATGTTGTCTGTAAGTACCCTACTTACAAGAAAGAAAGGTACTCCAGTGTGCAAGCCTGCCTCCAGTGGACACATTACATTCTTGGGATGGAGACAGTCATCCACACTGATCATAAGCCACTGTAGTTCATGCAGACATAAGGAAAATTTCAAAATGACCTCCATCAAAAGTGGTCCACATACTTGTAGCAATTACACCTCAACATCAAGTATAAAACAGCAAGCACCAACCGTGTCGTTGATTGCCTCAGCAGAACGCCGGTCATGGCACTCACCACGGTGCTAGACTCTTACAGCCATGAGACTTTTGGATGGCCCCAACTCTATGATACAGGCCCGAACTTCACCACCACCTACCAAATGTTGGGTGCAAATGCATTTGTTGATAATTTCCATCCTCAAGATGGGTTGTTGTGTCGTCTAGGCCATATCTGTGTTCCATCAAGCGATTTAGCGAAGCTAATCTGGGAATCCCACTACAGGCGGGTGGCATGACACTTTGGCATCAAAAATACAGTGGTGATTCTATAGAAACATTTATATTGGTCGAAACTTTGACAGAAGGTTAGCAAGTATATCAGGTCTTGCACTGCCTGCACTATTGCCAAACCGACCACTAAGAAACATGGCTTGTACACCCCTCTTCCTACTCCTGATAGGCCATGGGAATCCATCTCAATAGACTACATGATGGGCATTTTGTCCACCAAGTGGGGAAATGACTTTATTTCTGTGGTTGTTGATCGTCTTTCTAAGATGGCAATTATGCTTGCCTACAAGAAGAGCATCATAGTAGAGGCCACTACCAAGCTCTTCTTTGAATGAGTCTGGGTACATTTTGGAATCCCACAAACCATTTTCTCAGGATATTTGATTTCTCAGCACATTTTGTTCGAGCCTCTAGTCACTGCTAGACACCAAGCTCACCAAATCCACAGCCTTCCACCCCTAGACAGATGGCCAAACTGAGGTTGTAAATCGAATTCTTGTGCATATCCTTTGCATGTATAATTCCAGTCACCCTCACACATGGGATGAGAGCCTTCCCTATGTCCAACATCGATACAACTAATCCCTGCATAGCTCAACCGGCCACAACCCCTTGCAGGTGGGGTTGGGATTCCAACCATTGGGTCCCATAGATGTTGGACTCCCCCTTGCGGTCACCTCAACTGACTCATATCCTGCTCCAACTAAAGCTTACAAAGCCACCCGGTTCATTGAGTGGATCCATCACATCTTCCAACGAGTTTGGGATATCCTACAGAAGTCCAATGACAAGTACAAGTATCGCCGTGATCAATATCAGGTGCCACATAAGTTTCAGGTGGGCGACCAAGTTTGGTTGCACTTGTAGAAAGAATAACTTACAGGACTCCATCAAAATCTTCACCCACTCTATTATGGGTCGTACACCATCACCAAGTCTATGGGGGATAATTTCTTTGAGCTCATCATTCTTCCTTTCCTTGGCCTGCACCTAGTGTTCAACGTGGATCTCCTTCGCCCTTATTTCCCACCATTATTGGACATCTTAGAAGTAGTAGAATAGCTGACACCAATAGAGCTCAACCCCTAATGCATACAACAGGAATCCAGTGATCATATTGTGGACACACAAATCAAGGGCACTCCACAACAAAGGATCTAGCTTTATTGAGTCGTCAAAGCAGGCCAGCTTCTGCACCAAGGCAAGTGGCTCACCCGTGGCCAAATTCAACAGAAATTTCCTCATCTAATGGGGGAACTCAATGCAATGGATACCATTGCTTCCTAAGAAGGGAGGATTGATCCACGTGGATATCAGTTTCCACCCACCTTTTCCAACTAGCTCAAAACAATTTTCTGGCAATTTTGGTAATTTACTATTTTTAGCAGTTTTTAACTTTCGGGGCCATTTTGAGGGCCTAAATGAAGGTTTTTTGGGTTATAGATTCTCAATGATAGTTGAAGGCTCTAATTGAGCCCCCAAAATGAATCTCCTCGACCATACCTTTCAAATGAGCTATCGTGCACCCAAAACGGAGGTCGTATGCAAAAGTTACGACCTTGAGAAGTTGATGTACTAACTTACCCAAACAGGGCCCACGTGACTTTTGGCACTTCATCTCCTAGGGTTAGATTTTTGGATGTATAGGGTTTTTGACATTCCTGTTTATTGTAAAAATGCCTTCAGATCCTCCTTGTAACCATCTTCTTGTGAATGAGCGCACCCGTTACATCTCTTCTCATAGATAGGCCGCCACCATTCCAGCAAGCTTGTTTTCCGCTGCATTTTACAGTTTCAGCTTATTTTCTTATTGAATAGAAAACCAGTTTTACTGTATATCTGTTATTTTGTGTTAAGAACCTATTAATAATATGTATTCATTTCATTATGCTCATAAAATATGGTTCAATGGTATAAGAGCGATCTACTCCTTGTCGTCTTAATGCATGTCCCCAACGAGGTCGGAGTACAAAGAGTTGGGTCTCGAGCATGTTTCTCTTGAGGAAAAAATCTCTCACACACCCAAGCGGCCTCTCATGGTAGGAGAAAATAAATATGACGGGATAGGATATCCTTTCAAAAAAATTCTTGAGGAAGCCCTCCCGCAACAGAGGAACGAGATGATGGATAGTTTCGCACAAATCCTTCGGAGGCTACCAACAGGCGACTCATCTTCTTCGAGCGGAGGAGCCGCCCCCTTCAAGGTACAAATAAACTTCAGTATTCCTATATTTTAAGGTTAGATAGACGCAAATGTTGTAGACAAGTGGTTGAATCTACTAGAAGGGGTTTTTTTGTCCATAACTTTTTGAATAGAGAAAAGATTACCTTTGTGCTCCTCAAAGTCATTCCCCATGTCAAAGATTAGTGGGAAACTTTCTGTGAGCAAAAGAAAATAGAGGAACCCTCATTATTTACAGTCATGACCACCTGGGAATCCTTTAGGGATGATTTTAAGGAACAATACTACCCTATCGGAAGTTATGACGACCTGTATACCAAATGGACCACACTGCAGTAAGAAAGAGACCAATCAGTGCCAGATTTCACAAATATCTTCCATACCTTGCGCACCAAGATGGGTATCAAAGATTTGGAGAAACATCTAGTGCTCAAGTATCATGGTGCCCTATATAGATACATCCAAACCGAAATGGAATTTCTAGACATCTCATCCTTGGGCGCGGCCTACCGATATGCCGTCAAAATCGAGCACAAGCTCAAACAAAAGACGCAAAAATTTGGGCCTGGGAATCCCTCACAGCAAAAGCTAGGAAAGGGAAGCCCCAAACCATAGAACAAAGGACAGAGAAAACATCAACAATATCAAGACAACCAGTCCAAGCCGCAAGCAAAGAAGGACATCAGAAAGACAAAGAAAGATACTAGGAAGTGGTGCGACTTCCATAAGAGCTTTTGGCATAACACTGTTGAATTCCACTCAAAGCAGTGGCTGGTGGTCGAAGTGAAAGCCTTTGAATCAGATGCAAGTTCTGACACTGAGTCAAAACCCAGTGCCACCATTGCTACCACCAATCTCCAGCCTGGTGAACCAGACGAGCCAGAAGAAGGAGAACGCCTCTTCCATTCACAGATGTGGGTAAAAGGCACCCCGTTGCACTTCATCATTGACATAAGTAGCCAGAATAACCTCATCTCAGAAAATTTCATCAAGCAGCTGGACCTGCCGACAACGCCACACCCACAACCCTATGCCATTCGATGGCTCCACCAAGAAAGCGATCTCCACGTCATCCAACAGTGTCGACTGTCGTACGGCATCAATCCCTTCAAAGATGAGATATTATGTGATGTTTATCCTCTCGAAGTTTGTGATGTTCTTTTGGGCCAGCCTTATTTATGGAAACGTCATGTTTTGTATGAGTCTAGGCATCGTATTGTTATTATTACTTTGAACAAGAAATTGTATAGGATACCCAAGGCAGCCCACCTAGTGTTATTTCCTTGATCTCTTCTAAGCAATGCATGAAGGTCATCTTTCAAACAGGGAATTTTTTCTTCTTCATGATTCACTCTCATAATGAACGAAAGGTCACAGCCACATCCAGAATCTCGACAGTCGACCTCTCCACAAAGCAGAAGCAAGTAGATAAGGTTGTGGAAGAATACTCAAATATCTTCTCCTCACCTACCGAGGTACCTCTGCACTACCAGGTCAAGCACCCCATCGATCTGACCCCCGACGCACCGCTGACCAATGCACCAGTCTATCACCGCTCTCTATTAGAGAATGAGAATATCAAGCGATAGATCCAAGAAATACTCCAGAAGGGGCACATCTATCCTAACTCATCACCTTGCGGGATCCCAATCGTGATGGAACAAAAGAAAGATGCAACCTGGTGAATCTGCATTGATTACCGGGCTCTAAATAAAATCACGGTCAGAAACCAGTAATTGATTCCCCGAATCAACGCCCTCCTTGATCAACTCACAGGGGACAAATACTTCAATAAGATTGATCTAAAGTCTAGCTACCACCAGGTCCCAATAGAACAGACATATGTATGGAAGACCACCTTCAAGTCAAAGGAAGGCCTTTTTGAGTGGTTGGTCATGCCCTTTTGTTTGACAAATGCTCCAAACACTTTCATGAGGATGATGGATGATATTTTGTGACCATTCACTAATACTTTTGTAGTGGTGTATTTGGATGACATTCTCATTTACAACAAGACTTGGGCCAAACACTTGCAGCATATTCAATAGGTTCTACACACCTTGCAGGAGCACAAGCTATATGCCAACTTGGAAAAATGATCCTTCGGCATGGACAAGGTCCATTACCTGGGCTACATCATTGATCATCATGGCATACATGTGGATCCAGCCAAGATCCAAGTCATCCGTGACTGGCCAGCCCCAACCACACTCACTGATCTTTGAAGCTTCTTGGGCCTTACCAATTTCTACCGCGGGTTCATGTTGGGATTCTCCCATATTGCATGGGCCCTCAACCAAATAACTAGGGGTGGTGGTAAGGAAAAATTTGTGTGGGGTCAGTCCCAACAAAAATATTCCAATGATTTGAAGCAGCGCTTGTGCTCAGCCCCAGTACTTTCACTACCAGACCTGCAACAACCCTTTGAGATCGAGACAGATGTTTCAAACTATGTTGTGGGCATCGTTCTCACTCAGCACGGCCACCTTGTGGCCTATCATAGTGAGACACTATCATATGTTTTCTATAAGTACCCTACTTATGACAAATAAATGTACTCCATTGTGCAAGCCTTCCGCCAGTGGAGACATTACATTCTTGGGAAGGAGATAGACATCCACACTGATCATAAGCCACTACAGTTCATACAGACACAAGGAAAATTGTAGAATAACCACCATCAAAAGTGGTCCACGTACTTGCTTCAGGTGGATATCGATGTCAACCCACCTTTTCCAACTAGCTCAAAACAATTTTCTGGCAATTTTGGTAATTCACTATTTTTAGCAGTTTTTAACTTCCGGGGCCATTTGAGGGCATGTATGAAGGTTTTTTGGGATTTAGCTTCTAAATGATAATTGAAGGTTTTGATTGAGCCCCCAAAATGAATCTCCTCGATGATACCTTTCCAACGAGCTATCGTGCACCCCAAACGAAGGTCGTATACAAAAGTTGCGACCCCAAGAAGTTGATGTACTAACTTACCCAATCGGGGCCCACACGAATTTTGGCACTTCATCTCCTAGGGTTAGGTTTTTGGATGTCTAGGGTTTTTGAAATTCATGTTTATTGTAAAAATGCCTTCAGAGCCTCATTGTAACCATCTTCTTGTGAATGAGCGCAATCGTCACAACCTTTCTCAAAGATAAGCCCCCACCATTCCAACAAGCTTGTTTTCCGATGCATTTTACAATTTCAACTTATTTCCTTATTGAATAGAAAACTAGTTTTACTCTATATTTGTTATGTTGCGTTAAGCACCTGCTATTAATCTATAGTCATTTCGATATGCTCATAAAATCTAGATCATTTAGCCCTTTTATAGAAAAACCCATGTTTTTATTTTGGCTCATTCAGGCTCATATGAGTTGTGATTGGCGTGTTGTTTGCATAATTGGAATCATATTTCCAAGCCCTTCGAAAGGGTACTCTCATAATTTCTTGATTGATACTTCACCCATAAGCCTTTTTTCCAAGAAGAATTAAATCAAGCGTCTTTTTAAATTCAAATTTCTATGCATTTGTTTTATTTACTCGAGCACCTTTATGCTTTGGTATTTGTTGTCTTATGTGCAGGAATTTGCCATGGAGGATCATGATCTAATGGAACCAAGTCCCCACTGGAGAGATCTCTAACAACCTAACCTACCACCATTGATCTGTGTAGAAGTGGGTTCTAATGGGGTGGTGCCCCTGTACATGCTACTACGTAAGCACCATTGAACTTGTGCCACCCCCGGTTGGATACTTTGGTTAGTATTAGGCCAAACCTTTGTCTGAGATCCTCCAAGATTCAATATCTATCCAATATAGTCCTTAGCCTCAATGGACCAACCTCAATACACTCTTCTGTCATCTTGTGGGTAGTCTATCTTGTTGGCCTCATTGACTTTATGCAATATTTGCACATTGCATATAGTCAGTGATCAGTACCATATATTGTAAAATTATACTCTATGCAATCAAAAAATAGATTGGCAACCCCACACTTACGATCAATCCCCCATTCTTAACCTAGTGGGAGGGGTAATTCTAAATCCCCAAGATAGTTCATCCCCTCGTAGGGATATTTTCCTCAATATGGATTGCGACCTAATCCCAATGTGCATAGAAGTATTCTTTGAACATGTTCCCTATCCCATTGCCTCCTCCTGATATCAATAATTTCCCCTAGTGTTGCATCCTCGGCTCCTAAGGACCCCCATCACAAATATGGACATGTGGACGGAGTGTGTGAATCCTCTCAAAGAATAATGCACATATGATCGTCTCGAAAGAACAATTACCTATTGACACCCTTTGAAAAGAGGATATTAGGTGATTTAGTATTGTCAAAATCATTTGGGCCCACCCATACTAGGTCCCAACCACAACACTCTCCACTAAGAGCATCATATCTCCTAATATCTGATGGGGGGCATGGATCCCCAAAATGTGGACCATCGTTGCAACAATGGCTTATGTCTCAAGTTTCTCTAGGTCCATGATCTATATGGCCCCATCCTTGACCCTTGCAATGGAAATGCAATGGGTCTATACAAATTCATCTTGCTTCCTCCATTGAGGTATCACTGGATGAGTATCCCCCACAATTCCCATTGGAGGGATCCCTATCAATAAATATATGTTCTAGATTCCAATCTCTATGCCATATCCTCGTAACATGAGAGATCATGCATCTACATCCTAGTACTGTATTATGTGAGAGAGGATTCCCTCACCAACTCTCATCAGTGGGTTTTCGATGAATTTCAGTAACCCATGTCGAGCTAGGACCCCTCAAACCACCTGGTTTGTACTCACTACAGTTCGTAATTCTTCAAATTCTTATTCCCTCCACAACACCTTGAAATCATCCATACATGCACAAAACAATATTTTTTGAATAATTTGTACCATGTACATCAAATCCAAGGTCCCTACTCTCCCCTCCCCCCTCCCCTTCAAAATTGCACCTTCCTAGCAATTTTGGGCCCAAAAATCCATTTCTGACCAGTGCAGAAAATACCCCATTTTTTTTATGCTAGACCATGCAGAAATTGGGGCATGTTTCTACACTCCTAGTACAAAAATTGGGCCCATTTTCTATGTTATCCCTAAAAAATTTACCTAGGGTCCCCCCAGGGTAGCCTGAGAACTAAACTAAAAAAGTAATCCACATAATTTGACAAGTAAGATTAGGGAACCTACCTTAAATCCACTTAATTAAATTCCCACAATCATATTATCTATAAGGAGCTCACCAAGATTTATAACCTCCTACTCCTCTCCAACTTCAACATACACAAATACACAAAAAAATTGGAATTTGGGGATTTAGCCCTTTGTTACAAGGGAAAAACTCTCTATGTTCAGGGTAAACCACAAGAGACAGGTATGACTGCAGAAATCAACTCAATTCCAACGTATGCTATATAAACTAATGTGCAAGATAGGAAAGGGGCCTACCTCGATCCAACGTTCGATGATGTTCCACCGTTGAGCACTTCGACCCAAAGCTTTATACCTATAACAAGTTCTCAACAAACAAGCAGAGAAAGTATATAGTGATAATATAAAGGGGTTAGCACATTAGATAGCATAATCCATTAATAAACATTACAAATATGCCCATGGATAATAATCATATATTTGCATGATACCAATTGGACGGAAAAGAAGTATTTCTATTAATAAATGATCAGCAGAAGTGAAAACATTACAGACTTTTGTGTCGTTACGGTTCGAAACCAAGAAACCGAGTTCCTTCCAACTGGGCCTCCACCACTTCAATCCTCCACCAAAGGCAAGCTCATAGAATGGAGACAATGAATGAGGTTCTCTCAACAATAGGGAAAGAGCTTGGGGGCTGAACATTGTGTTCAAACTTGAGGAACAAAGGGATACAGACTCAATATGAAGTAATTTCTCCAGAGTAACTTTGCTCTTAAAGTTGAATGCTTCTCCTCTTTTCCATAGCTCATAATTGTGATTTTATAGCCTTCAAAATGCAACTAAAGGGCTGAGTTAGAACGTTTCTAGTATATGGAAGGCCAAGGATCAGAGATCTCTTGTCGTGACATGGAAACCCGACTTCATTTTTGTATTTTCTGGCACAAATCCCAATGTATGTGGGTTGTAGTGAAGCATCATGCATATACGCATGTTGTATAGTAGATAAGGAGCGTATATGTGGAAAAATATGTATTTTTAGCTCTTGATTCATCAAAAAGGGATGACAAGTCTGGATAGGGAAATGGAAAAAGGCCCTCTATGCAAGATAGCAATGGTGAGGCAAATCTTGCTATAACACCCTTTTATAGAAAAACCCATGTTTTTCTTTTGGCTCATTTGGGCTCATATGAGTTGTGATTGGTGTGTTGTTTGCATAATTGAAATCATATTTCCAAGCCCTTCAAAAGGGTATTCTCATAATTTCTTTATCGATACTTCACCCATAAGCCTTTTTTCCAAGAAGAATTAAAGCAAGCGTCTTTTTTATTTCAAATTTCTATGCATTTGTTTTATTTACTTGAGCACCTTTATGCTTTGGTGTTTGTTGGCTTATGTGTAGTAATTTTCCATGGATGCATTTATTTATCTATGAAAAGTAGTCATCTTCGAGTATACCTTTCTAAAAACATATAACATAGTTTAACTACCCTCAATTCATTGAATTTTCCCTTCATTCCCCTTGGAATGGCCCATAGGACCATCCTCTCTTGGATAGATGGATTATCCCATCCACATTTTGCATTTACCATCTAACTGGTGATAGAAAGTTCCCTCCATGGGTACCCTAGATTAGTGACCCTTGTTTCATTTTGGTACCCATGTCATTTAATCCCCCTCAGGATTGGAAGTTATATTAATCTACATCCCAAGGCTAAAGCCCCATGCATTTCTTCTCATCATGTTGATAGCCTTACCCTCCAGACTCCTACATTTATGGTTGGTATTTTTTGAATTCTCACATATCATAATCCCTCCACGTCATCCATACTATGCTTATTATTCCTTTTTATGACACCATTCACCCACCCTTGAGAAGATTATTGTTAGTGCCCTTACCCCTGATCACTTCCATTTGCAGTTTTCACCTCTAGAATTACCATCATTTGGTTGTTTTCTAGGGCATTTATCTCCTTGTTACCCCTTACTATCCCCTTTTGGATTCTCCCATGGGATTCCTTTTGGATATTGTGTATTTTGACACAATGGTTAGATCTTCTCCTCTTGGCGCCCGTTTGGAAATACTAGGAGGAACTTTTAACATTGTAGTACAATAGACTTTTCCCCTCCTCCTCAAAGCCCTTTTGAAATACCAGAAGGACCTCATATACCCGTTTTATTCTCCTAACACCTATATGGAAATACTAAGAGGGCCTTGTGCTTTTCAACACTTGGTTCAATTTGTTGCAATATCCCTTTGTTTCCCTTGTTCAGAGCATCTATGTTGAGTTTCCTTTGTGTCCCATGGAGTCTTTTCAGTTCCACCTTGAGTCCTGCTACAATTTTCCTTTGCCTCCATGAGTTTTACCTATCTAGTGTTGTCAAGTTTTGATCTCCAGTTGCACCCATGGTTATTAATTTGTCCTTGAAAATCCTCTTTCCTAGTAATCGACCATTCCCCGTGGAATTTTTTCAGTCACTACTAGGTCATCCTTGCATTTATTCTTTGAACAAGGGAAATATTGAGTCCACCTCTCCTTGCCTTCTTGTCCCCCTTTGATATCAATCTCTATCAATCACAGATTACTTTCTACCTCATGCTAGTTTCAAGGATTCATCATTTCCTTGAATCCAATTAGTCTCCCCCTATTGACTTCAACACGTGTATTCTAGGGACTTGGCTTAGAGGACAGTGTACTTTGGACTCATCTTCCTCATCGATGGGCGCCTTAGGACAAGAAGAGAGAGGCCTCAATGATCTTTGACTTGGTTGTTTCTCATGTGATCGAATGCAACTCATTATCACATGATTGAGAATAATACACTTGATGGTTCAGTGATACAATTGATTCTACCAATTTTCTAGACATGTGTGATTTGTATCAACCCTCGGGAGGGGGTTTCCATTCAAGTAGTGCCCCACGTGTTATGGCCTTAGTATTTGATTATAGAGATATAACTCCATTTGTTGTACTTTAGATGTTGGTCCTAGAGAGTCCCTCATATTTTTGAGTATCGATGGACTTCCCTTTATCGATATTAACACTTTTATTCTATGTACCTTGGTACTTATGCCCCTTATTCATGGGTTACCTTGGACCAAGTTTAGAGAGTCCCCATTGCTATTAGACTTGGTAGGATATCATGTGCTTGACTTTAACTCATCATTGATTAATTTATATTCATACATATATCCATGATTCAACCTCAGATTTGGTTCCTTGGATTTGATTGGCTTAGTTCCACCACTCTTGGAGCCATCAGTTTGACCTTCTC
>JASDQU010740009.1:73291-87857 GCA_032191745.1 Picea mariana
CATTGGTTCCTATGTATCCATATCAATTGCAATCATGATCTTTCATGACTTTCCCCCCTAGGAGGGACCATCGATTCCTATGTACCCAGATCAATTGAAATCATGATGCTTTCATGTTGGACCTAGCCCTTTTGATACAGATAAATTATATGGGACTATTTATATCATTGCATTGTACTCTAGTGCCTTTTTTTTTCCAACCTCATATTGTACTCTATTGAGATCTTATGTTGTGTCACTTGCATGGGCCCTCTATGATGGGCACACCATTGTACTCATTATTATCAGATATTTTTATGAGTATGGGTATGCCCGCCTCACCCCTGTTGAGATCCTATACATTCATACCTTTTGACTCTATTGTTGACAAGTGGTACTCCTCAGCCTCTTCCGCGGGCAATCCTCCTTCCCATGACTCCCACCTTCCTCCTTGGTCCTCTTAGAGTTTGTTAAAATAAAACTATAATGTATTTTAGTCATATGATTTTCTCCTAACCTCATGCATTAGGGGTTAATCTGTTATCCCCCCAAAATGGCTCACTTGTGATAAATCCACAAGTTCATTGAAATACACTACTAAACATCATGTTTACCACTCATTCCACCTCCACTAGACCTCGGGAAAATTATGTGCAAATTTCATTCCCAAATACTAATTTGGGTAGTGCACTTTTTACCCCTAATAAGTGCACTGCTAGCACAAAAAACACCCCCAAAACCTGCATTGGCCCATAAAAACCTGAATTTTGACTATTTATGGTTGAAATTTCCCAGAAAAGTAAAATACTTGTAAGTGGACATATGTAAAGCCTAATTTATATTATTAGACTTGATTTGGTCAACTAATCATTGTTTATTATGACCATGTCAAAGGGGGTTTGACCACTATTTTGTTTATAAAAAACAAGAGGTCTCTCCATTTATTATCCATTCATACACTGTAAGTACATACTGCCGAAATTGCTTTAATAATCAAAAGAACTTCTTTCTCTTGATAGATTTTTTGCACATCCAAACTACTTACATCCAAGGAGAGGGGATGAACACATACTTGGGAATCAAAAGACCCTCCCAAGAAGGAGATCATGGAGCCATCTTCCTCCATAATTTTTTCCATTGGTGAATTGTATTACTTTCTATTGGATATGGAGTAAAATTCACATTCTTTAGACTTATCTATTTCATTTTAGAATTGTAGTTTCTTTGTTTTTATTTCTTTTATATGGATAGACTAAACTTTGATCTTACGTAGATCAATTTTCAAAATATGGTTTTCATATTTCAGTCTACATTTGTCTATGTCTAAGTCACAACCCTAATGCAAATTTCCACCCACATACCACATATAAAAATAAGAGAGTTTTCACAACATTGTTATGATAAAATTTCATCATTTATTTAGAAAGTGACTTTATACAAGTGTTAAGGTCGATGTCATAATAATTATTTATTCACTAGAATAATAATATTCTATTATTTTGTTTATTAGGCAAACACTATTTTTTATGGAAAGTAAAGAACCCCATGCCACATTAATATGGTTTCATGGGTTTGGACATGGTCTCTTCTGAAAGAGCGCACTATTTTTCCATTCTCTTCACCCATGTTGACCTATTATCCCCTATCAACATCAACATTGCGGTTGAATATGTTTTGGATAAATAATGACAACACAACTTCATTCCAAAAGCTAATTATGGACAATTGTAGAGTTTTTATTTTTAATTTTTGGAAAAATGCTAGTTATACTAAGAAAATAATAAAGTATATATATATATATATATATAAAAAAAAAAAATAGAAGTGGGCACATGTTAATATTTAAAGAACCTTTAGATATGACCTTGTTTCATTTGTACAACCATATAGATCATGGAAGAGGACTATGCTAAAGACATTAATATGGGACTTAAAATACTTCTCTTTGAAAACAACAAAGGAGAATGTAAGAAAGAGTTAGTAAAGGTAACATCGCATCATAGTCTCCATAAACCCTATAAATCAATAACTTTGATACACTTCCAAACTCCATGAAATGGAATGGTACAAAGAATTTATCATCTCTTAATAAAACAATTTTTTGGGAACCTTGCTTAGGAAGATAGATGACAAAGTATTCTACACATACTCCTAACATTCCTAAGAAGTTGTATAGCTCCAAAACATGTGGTGCATAGTCTCTCAATCATTGTAGTGTACAAAAACCACATTTGTTGAACCCAAACACAAGAGTCACTCCTTAATGGCAATCCTTGATAGATCATAATTCAAGCAAAGACTATCAATCTACATGACACTTTGTAGGATCACACTGTATGAAGGAAACTAATCAATTTGTGCTTTGCATGTGATAAATTCCAATGTTTATTTAGTTGCTCCTGGATAATGAAAGGGAGATTGAGAACCGGTACAAGCTTTGGGGCTTGTAAACCCATATGGGTTTACTTTATCTCCACAACCAGTCTCTCTGGATGGAGCTTGCAATATGGAGATTAATATTACTCAACACATCTTCTAGGAATAACTCTTGAATATCCTAAATTGCAATTTGAACTAAGAACAATAGACTAAATTGTCTTGACATGTCTTGCCAAGTTTTCCAAGTTCTCGATTGCTTTCCTTTAGATATGCCCATTTAAAATCTATTTCTTCACTAGTCTCTTTGGGAGGAGTCTTGATGAGTGTATTAGAGTAGGAAATTTATTAGTCGATGTCCAAATTGAGTGGAAAGCTAAATAAAATCCCCTCCATAACCAATCTGTTGTGAATTGGGAATTGGTGCAACCCTCTTCCAAGCCTCCCATTTTTTTCAAATCACAATGAAGCCTTCAATCTTAAAATTCTAAGAAGCAATGAGGACAACACTAATAATAAAATCCCTTTAACCTCTAGCAATGATAACTAGAAGTGATTATGAAATATAACAAACATTACCAAGGATCGTCTCTAATCAATTAATGTACAATCCATTTGGTCAATGACAATGTTCCTTGTAATTTAATGTCAATATTGTTAAACCCTCCTTCATCCTGCGGAAGGATACAAATATCCCATATGATTAATGAAAGGGATCGAGCACTACCAAACCTAGACCAAATGAAACCTCTTAACAATTTATCCAAATGATAAAAGTGAATAGTAGAAGGAAACCAGAGAGAACCATAATAAATATGAAGGGTCTACATAATCCCCTCAAGAATTATTAGTTTACCTACAAGTGGAAGATGTATATCCTTGATTTTTCTTTGAAGCTTTTGAAGACACCATCCCACACATATTGCTAAGGAAAGGTTTGAAATGGAATACCCAACTAAGAACACTATATCACCATGCCTCATGTGTCTCAAAAAATGAGATAAACGAGGTTTATTCTCTACACCAATCATCTAATAATTAGTCTTGTCATCACTGACGATTTCCCTATATGTAGTGTAGAAAAATTTCAAACAAAACATATATTTTTCAATGGAACCATGAGGAAGCTGAATGGAAAACGAGGAATCATCTATGAAGTGATTATATTATTTTGGTAACTAAAAGGAAATAATACTTCAAATAAAATAATAGGTTTGTGGAATTCAGATAGGATCTTCGTGGAAGACTCTATGAAAATCAAGTGGATGTTTGGATCACACTTACAATATATATTTTCCAAGTATCCTTTCACTAATGGAGTGGTGAGAATAAGGCACACATGTTAGTGGGAAAATTTGTTCAAGGTTTGGAGTATCGAAATGGACTCCCTTGTTGTTGAAATTATAAAATAGGATTTGAGCATTGGGAAAGACGTGATCTGCAATTCAGATCTGAGAAACACACAGAAAACTAAATACCCAATGAAGAACAAAAATTAGATAACGCGGAGCAGAGAAAATAGAATATACATGAAAATGAAGAAGAAAATTAGAACAAAAAAATAACTATCACATTTTATTGAGTGGGAAAGGAGTGCCTTCTATAAGCAAGGAGACTTTTTCATTCTCATTATTAGTTGATTACAATAGAAGTTGTAACAACTTAATAAATGCTTACAATAATAATTACTAAAAGTGCACTAAATGCTTGCAGAGGGAAGTGTTGAAGTGAACTATTGTCTACAATAGAAATATATGAAACTAACTACAATACTAATTAAGGAGTACCCCCTTCTCCTGAGTGGCCAAGGAAGTGGGGCGCACTTCCTGGTGGCCCAATTCCTCCATGTTTAGATATGGAAGCATCCTTACTTCCACCATCAAATGAAGTAAATTGCACTGCAAATGATGTTGGCGTTTGAATTGGTACTTGTCCAACAAGATCCATACATGATCTCCTAACTAAAAGAAAAATGGTGTGAGCTTCTTATCATGCCTCTGTTTCTCACGGTCTTGGGTTGCTCGTAAGGAAGTTTCTTCTTGAGTATAGCGTTGAGTCAACATATGGATAAAACACTGAGTTCATTGATGTTCATGTTGGTGATGTTCCGAGCCAGAAGGAGTAAGGGTCTTTGAATGTAATTCTATCGATTGACCTCCTTGTTTAAGTATGAATCCACTAGTGAACTGTAATGCATCCTTCTTAATCTCAAAGGGTTGATTCCTATCCGACAAACACATAACTTGCTAAGAGTATAATGCGGACGGGAGTTCAGTGAAGTGGTGCCCAACCTTTCGCGAAAAAATCTTGAGGTCATGGGAATTAGAGTGTGTTGGCCATTGTTCCAAAACCTATAATCGATATGGATCTGATCAACCCCCTATCGTGTCCAGTATGAGTCCCAAATATAGAATTGATGTGTGTCCCACATAGGATTTCTTTTCCTGAAGTGTATGTGACCACAACAGCTTGAGGATGTTGCAGACATGTTGAATATATTATGCCCATGAATTACTGAATACCAAGATATCATCAAGCTAGATGATCACACATTTACCCAAATGACTTGTTGCATTCATGCAAACTTAATGGTAGTTAGTTTTGAAATCCATTTGTGTGAAGGAGCAATCCCCTTGTAAGTGGTTCAACAATTCCTCAATCTAGGGTAGGAGGTAGCGAGTTTTAACATTGGATTTATTAAGGGTGTGATAATGGGTCACTAGGTGCCATTCTAAATCGTCTTTGTTTGGGATAACAAAGGTAGGGGACACACATGGAGACAATGAAGGTGGAATATGGCCTAAGTTCAAAAGTTGACCAATTATGTGTTCCATCTCAGTGGCCTCTCGGGGAGTGATGTGATAGGATAGGGTGTTGGGCAAAGAAGCATTGGGAATTAGTTCAAGTGTGAGCTCAATAGAGTGAGACAAGGGAAATTTTGTGGTTTTTGTGAAGACATCTGCAAATTATTAGAGTGGGGGATCCATAGTAGGAGGTACAAGGGTATTTCACTTGTCTGGGTTAATGGGGTGAATTAAGCACAAATAGACGCATTGGTTCAAACTGACTTGGTTAACAACCGCGTGGTCAATAATAGGATGGGTGGATTTAGGAGCAGAAGAAGTAAGCACATAGGTGCGCCCCTCATGTTGCAAGTGGTATTGATGAGATTTAGCATGATAGATAGTGTGTTGGGCATGTTGGTAGGGAATGGAAAGTAACAAATCAACACAATCAAGAGGAGAGGCATAACACACCACAATATCCCAGAAAGGGACAATCACAAAGGTAACCACACAATGTTGGGAGACGGTGAGGTGAGGGCCTTCCTTTTGTACCCAGCCGAGATGGTATGGGGCTGTGTGTGGAGTGGTGGGGAGGTTTAGGTGTGTGACCAAGTTCTGGGCCACGAGGTTCTTTTGGATTCCGTTGTCCAATATGAGAGTAGCCAAATCATGCTTGATCTAATAATTATGTGTAAACATGGGTATATTAGAGATGTTGAATTCATTAGTGGTCATCGAGATCAAAGAAGGGTCCACTTTGTTCGGATTGTCGAGAGAGACTACTTCGGGATGGTTAGGGGAATCTGGCTAAGTTACCTCTACAAATTGAGTCTTGTTGGTGCGAATGTTATTAAGTTCCCGACAGTCTACAGATGCATGCAAGTTGGTCTTATGAAAGGTACACCATGGCACATTTCTCGATGTAGATGGGGACACAGTGGAAACCAGGGAATGCTCAATATGCGAAGGACTAAGAGTAGAAGGACCATTTCGGGTTGGGGGAGAGTGGATTTGAGGATCCACTTTACGCTCCATGGCCAAGGCTTGAAGAAAGTCCTTGTCTAAGGAAGGAGACTCAAACAAATCGACTTCACCATGGAAAATTGTTAATAAACCAAAATTAATTTTGAAAATCAATACCTCTTCCGGATCGGAAATGTGTAGTTGGATGCACAACTTGCAGAAGACATCCATGTATCTATGTACTGATTTATGGGTGATTTGTCAAAGCTGCAACCATTTGGCAAGGAGATTTTGTCGATATCTTGGGGGATAGAAGCAGTCTTTAAGTGCCTGGAAAAATCCCTCCCACGTTGTAATGTGTGGTGTCTGTGTCTCAACTGGGTCGCCTATGTCCATGACCCAGGAAGAATTCTCCATATAAGTGTCCCACCATGTCTGCACAATTCCCTTGAGTTACAGACCGACAATCTGAAGTCTCATGTCTTCTAACATCTTAGGACATGTACGAAAGTATGTGGAAAGACTACAAAGCCAGGAGTCGACAATTTTGTCATTCATTTGACCCACAAACTTCAGTAATTGGAAGCACATATTGATTTGTATGGGTGTTGGAGCTCTACGTTGTTGAAGATGGAGTAGCTCCTGGAGAGCCATCATTAAATCATGAATTGGAGCTGTGGAGGTGGATGTAGAATCCTCTATAGACGACTCTCTTTGCGACAACATAATTTTCATTCACCACGGATGCCAATCTATCACTGGATGTTGCACTGAGAATCATTGAACTCCTAAGCGCCCTGAGAAGGCACCCAGTACCCTGAAGAGGGCATGCAGAGAATGGTGAAAAATGAATGTACTGGAAGCCCTGAGAGGGAACACTGGAAGTCCTGAGAAGGATGTCTAACTCTGGTATTTTTTTTGTTGTTGGATGGCCTCTATTCTGAATTTCGTGGCTGAGTAGAAGATGAATTAGATCCAGGATTTGATACGAATTGATCTGCAATTCAGATCTTAGAAACACACAGAAAACTAAATGTGCAATGAAGAACATAAATTAGATAGTGTGGAGTGGAGAAAATAGGATATACATGAAAATGGATAAGAAGAATTAGAACAGAAAAATAACCATCACATTTTTTTGAGTGAGAAAGGAGTGCCTTCTATAAGCAAGGTGAATTTTTCGTTCTCGTTATTAGATGATTACAATAGAAGTTGCAACAACTAACTAAATGCTTACAACGATAATTACTAAAAGCACACTAAATGCTTGTAGTAGAAAGTGTTGAAGTGAACTACTATCTACAATAGAAATATCTGAAACTAACTGCAACACTAACTACAACATTGATTAAGGAGCACCCCCTCATCCTGAGTGGCCAAGGAAGTGGGGCGTACTTCCTGGTGGCCCAAGATGACAAATGGAAATCCCCTAGTATGGATAGGGTTATGTTATGTACATATATATTAATAATAAAGTGGAACCAATAAATATGACATAACAATAGATTAATAAATAATAAATATTAACACAGAATAAAGACAATAATAAATAGGTATGACTCAAAGGTCACAACTATTCAACTAGGTACCCCTTAGACTATATTTATATGTAGGTCCATTCATTGTGAAAGGGTGTAAATTATGTTTCAAGGACATTCTATTGTAAAAGGAGAATACCCTCTTGAAGTGGTCAAGGAGGTTTCCCCCTTCAAGTGGCTCATTATTTTATCAATACTTTTATTATATTTAATTGGATCGTAAAACTTGGCATTAGAGTAGACAATTCTTAGTTTGGATTTTTCAAATGAATCATCTTACCATTTTTTTTCCAACTTCTTTTTGGGGAATTTTTAGGGTGAAAAGAAGATATATTGAAGTACACTATGTCCAAATTTGAAATCTGGAAGTGAGTATTGGTGACGTGGAAGTTTGTACAATTTTTATAGAGGAGTTCGAGTGGGACTAGATATATAAAATATATATTTATTATATATTATTCCAGTCTGTATTACAACAATGAATGATCACTTTTATATAGAGATTTTACTGAAGAGACACACCGTTCACAATGTTCAAATACAAATATTAATGATTACATATGTTAATTATTAATGATAATTTAGTTATACTACAAGTCATCCCTCCTTCAAATGCTTTGTCCTCAAAGCATTGTTATTTTGATGGCTATATTTTTTGGATTTTTTGGATTCTTCATTAGAATCTTCTAGATATTTGTTGTTGTCGCTATCGCTCTCTATTTCACACATATATAATTGTTTTCCCTTGCATTTATGGCCTGGCCTCTAGTTAGGTGCATGACATCTAAAACACTGAATTTTTTCATCTTCTATGTTAGGAGGTGGAGTCCCTTTGTAAGTGAGAGTAAACTATTTGAGCTTAGTTCTTCAGAATGAGAGAAAGGAGGTCGTTGAAAGAACAACATTTTTTCTTCTACCACCTTGGCTTTTAATCACAATTGCTCCACATCCTTGATATCTATTAGTTTAAGTTTGTTTCTTATGTCTTCCTTCAATCCCAATATGGAAATTTGTATGAGGTGATCATCTGATAAATCAATCACATGGGTAGCTAACACATGTAACTCGTTAAAGAATTCATCCATTGTGCATGCCTATTGTAATCGAGTGAGTTTGGAAAAGACTTCCTTTTCCTCAACATTTCAAAATCTCCAAAAAAAATGCTTCCTAAATGTCTCCCATTCCCTTGATTGGGATTTTTAGTGCCACCATAAGAACCAGTCACTTGCTGCCTTATCTAAGTGCAATGATGCAAAGTTAATTTTATCCTTATCGTCATGTACCACCTTGTGCTTTCCCTATCATATTCTCCATCAAATCTCGGTACATTGAATCTCAACTTGTGCGTAAATCCGTTAAAGGATCCAAATTGGACGAATGTTTGGGGGGTGGAAAAAAGTAGTGGTGAGAGTGGAAATTGTGGCTATTTAATTCCTTATTCCTATTTTCTAATGATGCAACATGGGCCTTGAGCTCATTGTGGTTTTCTCCCCACAACTTTGATCATTTTTCCACGTTATCAAGTCTTATGGAGAACTCATCCATCTCATTGACTTTTTTGTAAATTTTATCTATACCGCTGAGTTTGTTAGAGATCTCATCCATCAAGGCTTTTAATTCTTTTATATCTACACCATTGAGTTTGTTGGAGATCTCTGCCACTGAGGTCTTTAATTCATTTAGCTCATCATTTAACTTTTTGTTGGGTGACATATTGCTTGTGTTGGATGATGTGTTTCCTGTGGCACTTGAGGCCTTCCTTGAAGCTTCCAAATTGATCATGGTTCCCTTTAATAGCTTTTTAATGCTACACCTTCAAGGTTAAGTGACTTTAAATATTTTAAAGAATATATATTAAAATATATCAGTTGAGATGAGTGGTGGGATTCCTCTCTTGACTATGGTTTCACTCGCTTGGGTTTCTTTAGTGGCTCATAAAACTAAAAGTTTTATTCCTTGTCTATGCTTTTTTTTTTTTAACTTTTATTTTAGTATTCCTCATTCACACGTTTTCACATGTTTGACTTTCTTCCTATTCAGATTTAATTTGTTTGTGTCACACCCACACATGCTTCCCACATGTGATTTCTAATCCAAGAAATATTTTTATTTGTGATTCCAAGGATACATTGTTGCGTTATTATTATGTTTACCACACGACCTACACTGAATTATGTTGTTTCTTGGTTATTAACAACAAAATGAACCCACTAAAAAAACACACACAACAATCTATACGTAGGAGAGATATTGCATTCCACGCACAACTATTTGTTTCAAAATATGTGCATAATTATCAACACAAAGAAGTCTATACGCAGAAGAGAGATCACCTCAATGCACAACAACCTCCATGCACAAAATTTTATACGTAGAAGAAAAAGAGAGAAATGGATGTATTGGCTCTAATACCAATTGGAGGAGATCCAGTGGGACTGGATATATAATACATATATTTATTATATATTTATAGTCTGTATTACAACAATGAATGACTTCCCTTATATAAAGCTTTTAGTGAAGAGACACACCCTTCACAATGGTCAATTAACAACAGTTAATTATTATTGATAATTTAGTTATACTACATTTTCCATCATGTCTAGATGTAATAAGCTAAATATGACTCTGGGAAAGGATTTGAAAGGCTCATCCCTAATACAAGAGGGGCATGAAGAGATGGAATCAAACATGTCCAAGTTAAAATAAAGAGTAGAGAACCTAAAATATACAATTATAAAGAAATATGACTTTGAAAAAATGGGGGAGGATTTGGAAAAAATGAGGGAGAATTTGGAAAAAAATAAGAGAGGATCTTGAAAAAATGATTAAAAAACACTTTTCCTTTCCTAGATAAGAGGACAAGGAGAACAAGATAATTGGGCTACATATATCAAATCATTCATTACTCCAAGATCCACTTCGTCGTTGATTCAAATAAGGACCAATGAACTACTTCATTCCCAATATTGATATGGGGAAATTTGATGGTCATGAACCCTTGACATGGATACACCAAATGGAGAAATTCTTTGATCTACATAAAGTGCCAACTTTACAAAAGGTAATTATTGCATCCTTGTATTTAGAGCCTCATAAATTTGTGTGATACCAATATCAATGTGATCACAAAAAATACTCTATTGTATCTTGGTTTGTTTTTACAAATGAATTGATAGCACAATGTGGGGATATTAAGAGCAACACCTTTTTTAGCCAACTGATAAATCTCAAGCAAGGAGGTATAATTATAGAGCACATTCAACACTTTGAAAACTTTAGTGTTAGAGTGAAGAACATTCCAGAGGACACTTTGTTGGACCTCTTTATGAGCACTTTAAAAGAGATCATTGAACGTGATATGCATCTCTAGGAACCTAAATCATTGGGGAATGCTTTCAATGTACTAAAAATAATTGAAAGTAAAAACATGACTATTAGAAGGGTTATTGCTAACTTCTATAGATAGGGCAATGTCCACTCCTAACCCCGCTCAACCTACAAGGTTGACACCTTAGCAAATGGATGAAAGAAGAGAAAAGGGACTATGTTTCAATTGTAATAATAAGTACATTAAGGGGTATAAGTGTAGTGAGAAGAAATTATTCTACACGAATGGCGAAGAAGAACAAGAACAAGAATTAGAATCATCTCAAGAACTAGAATATACTACTCCAATGATATCATGTCATACTTTGGTTGGCATTAGCACTACTCAAACTCTCAAGATAGAATGATATTCAAAAAATAAGAAGGTAACAATGTTGATTGATTTTGGTAGTACCCATAACTTCATTAACTGCCAATTGGTTGCATCACTCAATTGCTTTGTATATCCAATGCCAGAGTTTCAAGTAATTATTGTAGATGAAGGTACCATAAATTGCTTAGGGAAGTGCCATAGTATTAAGATCACTATGGGGGATTATTCCTTAGATAGCCTAATTATTATGATCCAAATGGGTGGTGATATTGTGGTCTTAGGGATGCAATGGTTACATTCATTGGGATTAGTTTATTTTGATTTTAAGAAACTCTTCATGAGATTTTCCTAAGAAGGAAAGGAAATTTAACACATAGGAATTCAAGAGAAGCCATCTAAAGTGATAAGTTCTAACAACATGACAAAATTGTTAAAAATGGAACACCATGGTGTAATTGCACAATTTTTCTCACTAGATGTTCAAACATTTGAACCCCCTATTCCCTTGGATCTCAAAAGAGTTATCAACAAGCATTCCAAGGTATTTCCAAAGACGCCTAAAGGAATTCCACCTACTCGAGAGCATGATCATATTATTCACTTGCAACCGGGTAGCATTCCTCCTAACATAAGACTATACATATACCCCTATGCCCAAAAGAGTGAGATTGAGTGTATGGTTCAAGAAATGTTAGAAGCATGCATCATTTGACCTAGTCATAATGCTTTCTCTCACCAATGGTGATGTTCTAAAAAAATGATTGTTCATGGAATATGTTTATGGATTATAGAGATCTCATCAAGATCACAATTAAATATAAGTTCCATATTCCTATCATTGATGAACTGCTAGATGAATTACAAGGATCAATTTTCTTTACTAAGTTGGATCTCTATTCAAGATATCATTATAATAGAATAAGGGAAGAAGACATTCTCAAAAAATCCTTTAAAACATATGAAGGTCATTATGAGTTTTTGGTGAAGCCATTTGGCGTTACTAATGCACCTTCCACATTTCAAAGATTGACAAATTCTGCTTTCAAGCCCTTCCTTAAAAAATCAACATAGATAATTTCAAAGTCATATCCTATAATCTTTGTAACCCATTTTTGTTACTCCTCTGAAGATACTCATTGTTCCAATAAGTACTTTATACTATCATGCTTTGTTTTTACTTAGTATCTTCTATTAGGAAAGGGAACCATTACTTAACTGCAAGAAATAGGGACAACATTTCCTTCTCATGAATGGGTTTGAGTAAGCTATTTCCTTTAAGTTGGTAGTTTTCAAAGGCAAGGGGCTTTCCTTCTTGAATTAAAATTGTGTCAGTGTCATTCCCAGAGGTATTACACTCCAAAATAAAGGTTTTTGTGAAGTTAGGTATGACTAGGACAAGAGTTCTACACATAGCCTCCTTAAGTTTCTCAAAAGGTTTGGTTCCTTATTAAGTCCAAGAAAATGCATCATTTTTCGATAATGTAGTTAGAGGTGTTGTTATTTGACCATAGTTCTTGACAAACTTGTGGTAATAGCCCATCAATCCTAAGAATCTCCAAAAGACTTTTCAAGGTTTTAAGAATTGATCATCTCATCTTAGCTTTAATTTTATTAGGGTCCACTTTGATGCATTTATGTGTCTGATACAAAATGACCCAAACATTCTATTTCCTAAACCCAAAAGGAACACCTGGAAGGCTTTGCATATAATTGTCGCTCCTCCAAAAGTTTTAGGATCATGTCAATGTGTTGTATAGGATCTTCCCAAGGCTTGTTGTATATAAGTATATCATCAAAAAATACAAACACCCTTTTTACAATGCATTAAATTAAGCATCAAACTCTTAAATATTTTTCTGTTATGTATTAATTTAAATGTTTCATTTTATGTTCACTGTGCACTGTTAAAAATATGATTCTATCGACATATCATCAAATAATTTTGGCAAAATAATTTTAGCAGAATAATTTTATATTAAAAGATTTATTTTTTTCTAGTTACTAATGACCCTGTTGGTTACATAGATGCACTTAACTAATAAAAAAAACTAAACGAAAGATAGGCATATGAGATCTACAAAATAAATGAAAAGAAAAAAATAGAGTGTGAAATAATACAAGAATGTGTTGTTATTTATCTATTTGAGAATATGCAAAGCCAATAATACAAGAATGTGTTGTTGTTTATATATTTAAGAATATGCAAACCCAATAGATGGACAAGAAAAAAGTGAACTGTCAAACATACAAGATTGTATCATTGCATATCTATTTAAGAATATATGATAGTAGACAACACTTTAAACCATGCAAAACCTATTTGAGAATATATGGTAGTAGAAAACACTTTAAACCATGCAAAGCCTATGCTGGTATGAATTGCACTAAAATGAAGAAATTTTCATGATCTACCAATTTCCTTTCAGAAAACTTTTGTTTGATTTTGGAAGAAGGTAACCAATGTGTGATTCAAAGGAGGAGGTATGCATTCAAGCATTGTGTTTTAGACGTGCCAAGGAACAACACATACCCCTTGTACAACTCAGAAAACATGTATGAAATGGAATTACATTAGTAAAACGATTTGCAGGCTATGGTTTAGTACTATTCACACAAACCCACATTTTTGTAAGGGTCAGTGATTCACTTGACTTTATGCAAGGCTGTATTAATTTCCTTAACTTTGTTAGAGAAGATCTATTAATTACAATTTATGCAATTTAATTCTAATGATTAACACTTCTAAATAAGTTTAAATGAAAATCAACTTAATTATTAAAATGAAGATTCTAAATAATTTCAAATTTTAAATGAAAATCAACTTAATCATTAGAATGGAGATATTGGTATATATATGATATTATTATTAAAGTGTTATTACAACAAGTGGAAGAGATGTTTAAATTGTTTTTAGTTGTTAGAATATTAATTTAAAAAAATGAAGAAAAAAAATTACCACTTAAAGAAGTCAATGCTCTCAAATCTAGGATAGAAGAGATGTCCAACTCTTCTTTGATTGGTGCAATAGTAATAAAAACAAAATTCGCAAGATAGAAGATATATTCAAATTAATTATAGGTAATGTTTATACAATAAAATCTTGAGATAGAAGAGATGTTCAACTCTTTTTTGGTTTGTGTGATAATGATAAAATAAAATGCTCAAATTGATGTGACAATAAAATAAAACCTTAAAATGGAAGAGATGATCAACTCTTTTTT
>JASDQU010740009.1:97279-128425 GCA_032191745.1 Picea mariana
CCCTGGGTGCCTCCCAATCCTGGACCGTGGAATGCTCTGTGGAAATTTCCCTCTATCCCCAAAATAGATCTCTTTTCTTGGACTCTTCTGCATAACAGCATTCTAACCTTCGAGAACCTGAAGAGAAGGGGTTGGGCAGGGCCCTCTCGCTGCCCCCTGTGCACCCACTCAGAGGAAACTACTGCCCATCTCCTTTTCAATTGTGACTTTTCCAAAGAATTTTGGAAGCTCCTTGTAGGCCCTCTATCCACTAAGCTTCCTCCCGAGAGTCAGGAGCTGTTCTACAGTTGGCAGTCCCTGTCTCCCTTCGATTTAAAAAAGAAGCACCTGCTGAAAACAATTTGGATGTGGATTCCAAAAGTCACCTGCTGGAAAATTTGGCTAGAGAGAAACAACAGGATTTTCAAGGGTGAAAAACGCCTGCCCGCTCAGGTGGCCATTCAGATTCAGACCTTGATCTCAGAAGCTATTAATGCGAAGCCTTCCATTCAGAACACTGCCCCGACAACAGAGGAAGAAGAGAATTGGCTCAAGGTGTTTAGACCAGCCCCTCAGACTCACAATCAGATCATTCCTCCAAGGCTCAGGAAGTGGGAAATCCGTTTGCCAGAACAAGAATTTCTGAAATGGAGGTCGTCATTAGATGATTGGTGGCTCCTTTTTGACAGGGCCTCGAAAGGCAACCCCGACAGGGCGGGGGGAGGAGGAATCCTTCTCGAACCTAATGGCACTTTAAATATTTCCTTTGCCTGGGGCCTTGGCTATGCATCTAACAACCAGGCCGAGTATTTAGCCCTCTGGCAAGGGTTAAACCAAGTTCTCTTGCTGGGCATCAAAGAGATCAAAATTGCCGGAGACTCTAAACAAATCGTGGACGCCATCAACCTAAACAAGCCCTCCAAGGACATGCGACTGGCTCAGTTATATAAGAGGATACGCATCCTCTTGGATCAACTAAAAACGTACAAGGTGTATCATGTGCTCAGGGCGCTGAATGCAGACGCAGACCAAGAGGCAAACAGAGGATCTCTGCTACACCAAGGACAACTTCAAATCAATGAAATAATTTCCCATCACCCGATTCCCTAGAAATGCAGTGGTGCCCTAGTCGGATTCCTTCATATAGCGCAGGCCTCAGACAGAAAGGACGACAACAATTTTCTCTCGTCGGACGGACAAGATCCAGCCATGGAGATTCGAGAGCCCTCTCCACCCGTGAAGAACATGCTCAGAGTCAGGAGGAGTTGTTGATTAAAGACCCTCGCTCATTGCCACTTCAACCAAGCAGTCGGGAGAGCAAGTCGCAGGAAGCAAGGAGCATTCTCGTTTTGAGCACACCAGTCATGGATTCGGGATCCAAAACCCCCCTCACGCTCAAAGAATGAATTGAACTGGTCAGATCCGAATTGGAGAGAATTCGGGCATCTACAAACCAGCAAAAGTGGGACAATCTAAAGTTCGAAATGGAAGATCTCAAGGAAGAACTGTCTGATGAAATTCACGCCGGCCTGAAAGATGCAGCAAATCTCATGGGCAATTTAGGCAAATGCCTCTGCAACCTGGAGCAGAAAGTGGAGGAGCTAACCACAGCTTTCAACAATATATCAGAGGCATCCACAGAAGCGGCCACCAGTACTGGTCACAAAGGAAAATGTTAAGAGCATGGTAACGCCTTAGTTAGTCAGGAGCCCAGCCCAGATTTTGGTCAGTGTAATGCAGTCCGATTTTAGAAGTTTAGCACCTCTAGGAGTAAAATCTTTTGTATTTGGTAAAGATTCTGGCTGGAAAATGTATCACAGAGCAGTAGCTCTAAGTGGATATGTAAGGGTTCGACAGCCCGCTCTGCCTTATACTAAATAAAGCTCCATACCCGTTTGTGTTAAAAAAAAAAATATAGTTCCCTCATAAAATAGGGTTTCCTTCTAGGGAAAAAAAACATAACACAACTTCTGATGTCAGATCTGCGACCTTATAATAAACAATCTAGATTGAATACAAAATTACAATATTTGATTTGAAAAAAAATATGCATCCCCCTCATGGACGGGGGAGTGCATGAATTGTGTATCATGTAGTTTCTTTGACCTTCATATGAATTAGGAAGATAATCAGGCTTCATGACCAACAATATCCCACTTGCAGACTTATCACAACAACTCCATTGTTGTTGTACTTGCTGGACTATGATACACCTTGTACCTAGAAAATTTCTCATCTTCACCTTCATGTTTGAATACCAACTAAAAATGAGAAGGAAATCAGTTTCACCCTAGTTAGTACCTTTGTTAACATGTCTACATGATTATGGATAATATGTATCTTTTCCAACTTCAAATGTCCATCTTCCAAGATAGATCATATGAAATGGTACTTGAGTTGTATATGATTAGTCATAGAATGGAAGGTTGAGTTCTTTGCAAGATGAATGACACTCTCACTGTCACAATACAACCTTCCATTCTCATGCTTCTTTCCCAATTCCTCCATAATCCTATGTAACCAAGTCATCTCTTTACTAGCCTCTTGAGGAACAACATAGTCTTCTTCCATTTTTGAAAGTGCAATGACCTTTTACAGCTTTGAAATCCAACTTACTATTGTTCCACCTATAGTAAAAACATACCCTATGATTCTCCTCCCGTTATTTTTATCACCTTTCATGTTTGAATCAACATATCCCTGTAGAATAGTGTCTGAACCTCCAAAACATAATACATGAGTAGCGGTACCTCTTAAATACCCGAGAATCCACTTTACTTCCTCCCAATGTTCTTTACCTATATTGTTCATATACCTGCTCACAAATCCCACTACATGTGCAATATATGGTCTTGTGCAAACCATAGCATACATCAACCTACCAACTTCTGATAAATAAGAGAGCCTGGACATGTATTCTATCCCCTTATGTGTCTTGGGACACATTTCATTTGTTAGTTTGAAATGGATGGCCAAATGTGTACTAATTGGTTTTTCATTCTACATTCTAAATCTCTCCAACACCTTCCGTATGTAATTACCCAGAGACAATGTCAATTTATAAATTTCCATGTCTCTTGTTATTATCATGCCAAGTATTTTCTTTACAAGACCCAACTTCTTCATCGCAAATGAGTTAACTAAATTTTTTTTGAGAGAATTTATATCCTGCATGTTAGACCCTGCAACAGACATGTCATCTACATACAATAGAAAGATAATATAGCTTTCATTTTCTAGCATCTTAAAATAAACATAGTGATTGAAATGGCATATACTATAACCTTGTTCTGTCATAAACTTGTCAAAATTCAAATACCATTTCCTTGGAGATTGCTTTAGTCCATATAATCTCTCTTCTTCAACCTTCATACCAAATTCTCCTTCCTTTTCACCTCATACCCCTGTGGTTGCTCGATATAAATATCTTCCTCCAAATCCCCAAGGAGAAAAGTTTTTTTTACATCTAATTGTTGAAGACGTAAATATTCTACTACCACAAGACTTAAAATAGTCCTAATTGAAGTCATTTTAACAACATGAGAAAATATTTCATCAAAATGTATACCCTTATTTTGTGTAAACCTTTTTACAATATGTCTATCCTTGTACCACTTGTTTCCTCCATCTTATTTCATCAACCTATAAACCCATTTATTCTGCAATGCTCTTTTTCCTGTAGGAAATTGAACCAAGTCCCAAGTCTGGTTATTTATGAAGGAATCCATTTCCTCTTCATGCCTTGGTCCCACTTATTTTTAGTGTCTACCTGCATTGCCTCTTCATAAATTTTTCATTCAGTAGAATCAATCAACAATAAATAATACAATGAAGGAGAGTATCGTTCAGGGGGTCTAATTAATCTGGTAGATATTCTAACAACACTTGTAGGAGTTTGAGGTACATCTTACTCCTGTTGTTGTACATTTTTATTTTCTTGTACCTTTGGTGTTTCTTTTTTCAGTGATCCCATCAAGCACTCTGTATTCTTGTTTTTCTTTTTCATGTTTCTCTCCCTCCAATTGATATTTGTACCTGACCTTCTCATTGAATACAAAATCTATACTCCTAATGATTTTATTATTTTCATAATCCCATAAGAAATAACCAAAATCATTAAAACAACATCCAATAAAGGTACACTTCTTGGATTTTTCTTCAAGCTTTGTTATATTTTATTTATCAATATGGACAAATGCTTCACAACCAAAAGTCTTCAAAAATTAATAGTTTACCTTTTTACGTACCCATGCCTCCTATGGAATGTCGCCATCCAAATATATTGAAGGTACTCTATTTATTAAGTAAACAACAATACATATAACATATACTCAAAACTATAAGAGAAACTCTGCATGCAATCTCATACTTCTTGCACATTCCATGATTGTCCTGTTCATCCTATCTGACACACCATTTTGTTGTTTTTTTATTGGAATTGTCTTCTCTCTATGAATCCCATGCTATGAAAAATAATCATCAAACTCCTTGTTCCAATATTCACCTCCATTGTCTGATCCGAGATTATCATATATCAACCAAAGATTATCATTTCTTAAAAGTGTCAAAAACATTATATTGTTGTTGAATGAAATAAACCCATTTTTTTATAGTTGCATCATCAATAAAAGTAACATAATAATGAGAGACACCAAGAGATGATACCTTAGCTGGTCCCCATACATATGAATGCACAAGCTCCAAATTTTCACTTTTATTTTCTTTTCTGACTCTCTTTTGTTTTCCATAAACACTGTGCTCACATAAATCCAAATCAACCTTTTAAATATCTGGCAACAAATTCCTTTTGTGAAGTATCTGCATTGCCTTTTAACTCATGTGTCCAATCCTATTATGTCACAGTGTTGTATCCACTTGTATAGAAGCTAAAGAGATAGAATATTCTGTGTAGGTACATAAATACAATGTACCTACCTTCTCTCCTTTTTCTATCACCAGTGATCCTGTGGTGACCTTCCACACCTTATCTATAAATGTATATATACAACCTTCACTTTCTAACTACCCTGTTCAAATTATATTTTTTCTCAGATCTCGAACATGTCTCACCTGTTTCAACAACCATTGGTTTCCATTATTTTTCTTTATTTTTACCTTTCCCATTCCAACAATTTTACATGGCGCATCATCACCTAAATGAGCTTGTCCAAAATCACCTTAACCATAATATTGGAAATATTTCGTATGGGCTATGGCATGAAATGAAGCCCCTAAATATACTACCCAATATTCAATAATGTTATCTAAAGAAAGAATCAAAGAATCTTGTAACATATCATTTGTTAAATTTGCTTCCTAATTTTTTTCCTCTTGTCCATGTCTTTGTTTATTTGGAGCTTTGCAGTCTTTCTTCACATGTCCTTTCTTCCCACAATTCCAACACTTTGTTTTTCCTAGTCTGGATTTGGATCTTCCCTTCCTAGAATTATCGTGATTCGCTGATCCCTTTCCTCTATCATTTTGTCTTCCCTTGTTCTCCATGGTCAATGCATTACCTAATGTCTCACTTGTTATTTTCCATTGCATCTCCTCACTAAGGATAAAACTAACAACATCATCAAATTTCAGAGTCCTTAAACTAGAGAAAGACATACTTACAACCATGACCAAACCATTCCAACTTTTTGGAAATGAGCACAATATTAGACAATCCCTAACCTCATCATCAAAGTTGACTTTTACAGAACTTAGTTGATTAGTAACCGTATTAAATTCATTTAAATGATCGACACCAGACCCACCTTCTGACATATTCATATTAAATAATTGATTAATTAGAAATACCTTATTTGAGTTCAAGGGTTTTTTATATATTTTATCTAATGCCTCCATTAGATCCTTCATTGTATTTTCTTTTGAAATATTTAAAGACACCAACACTTCTAGGCACATTTGTGTCATTCCTAGTGCCTTTCTATCAATAACCTCCCATTCTTTGTCCTTCATGGCCATCGGGTCTTTGGTATTCCACCAAATGGTAGGAATAAATGATTGTGATATAAATAATATTCCATTTACATATTCCATAGCTGGTAGTTTTTTCCATTAAATTTCTCGACCTTAAACTTTCCATCTTCCACCATTTCTCCCACTCGAACCAGGAACCCTCTTTTCCTACAAGTTACCTTTCATTGTGATACTAGTTGTTAGAAAAATAGGATTGCAGAGAAACAAAATGAAATAAATGAAGAAATAAAACAAGGAATATACATAATACAATAGAGACACAGATATACATGGTTCACTCAGTGTGGGCTACATCAACCAGAGAAATTTCTAAGTCCTTCCCTTTTATTATCCAACAAAATGAAGGGATACAATCTACAACAGACCCACTGTAACTTCTTCTTATTTCTCTCATGGTCTCCTCTCTTAGAATAAAATATTTGTCATAACACCCAGTTGCAATACAATTCCCTCATAAAAGAGGGTTTCCTTCTTGGGAAAAATACCTTAACATAACTTCTATTGTCATATATGTGACCTTATAATTAATGGTCGATATTGAATATGAAATTACAATATTTGAATTGTGTATCGTGCAATTTCTTTGACCTTCATATGAATTAGAAACATAATCAAGATCCACAACCAACGATTTTCTACAAGGACTTTGTGGGTACATTCTTGACCAAAGTTTCAAGCATGAGTGATATGCATAGAAGAGAGAAAAACCTCCCTTCTAATATTTGGATGAAACAAGTTAATGAATGTTGGTTTAAGAGAATAAGAGTTTAAGAGAAATGATAACTAAACTAGATGTTTTAAGTAACATAAGAGTTGAATTATTATTCAATATGGTTGATGATGTAGGAGCATCGCTCCACCTCAGTGAATGTGCCAACACACAAACACACAATGCAGAAAGGGAGAGGCATTAAACCTCCCATTTTTTAAAATTTGAAATAATCCTATACAGATCATTGTGTTGTAAGGATGTAAATGTCGAGCCATGCCTTTAAAGAGGTAGTGGTTGGATTTCATTTAAAAGGTTTCTTGTAGCAGACCCAGATCATAGTCAGTTCTGGGTAAATATTAATGAAAATTTCAATGTAATAGATGAGGTTAGGTGAGAGAGGATGAGCTCGTAGAGACCCTCTTTTGTAAGGAGATCTTGTATCATATTTCAAAAGGAAGATAACCAGAGGATGATAGAGAGGTCTGGGTAGAGAGGTCTCAGGAGGTAGAGAAGTTCTGAGAGAGAGATTGAGAGAAGTGGGACTCTGTTGTAGTCCAATGTTTATGTAATAGAAAATCATTTTTTTTTTCATATTGTTGTTCATGTGTTTATGTATTTCATGAATGAATGTTGTAGATGTATGATAAATTCCATTTACAGTAGGAAGATAGATTTCTCTATATTTTTTTGAGTTTGTCGTATCATTCTGGGTTCTTTAGGCCACGCAAGGAGTGCAGAACATAACATTGGAAGTTCTGCAGCCAGCGCAAGGAATGTGCATTTGAACTCTGCGGAGTCAGGGAAGAACGTGCCAAGAGGGTGCATCAGAGTGATCACAAATTCAAAGAGGAGCCTCAAGGTTGTTGAACACCTTGGAGGTAGGACTATGCGAAGAAGGAGTAGAGAAACAAAACTACCGAAATTTCTATAGATCTCTATTGGGTGGGCATCAAGCAAGTGCAAGGACTGCACAGGAAGGAATCTTTATCGAGTTCTGAGAGAACCAAAGTTACTGAGAAATTTGTAGAGCTCTAACAGGTGGGCATTGAGTCGGTGAAAGTGTGCATGGAAGAAATCTTTGTTGAGTTTGGGAGAAATAGGGTTGTTGAATAGTCTGTGAGGAAAATATATGTAAGGTGTGCATCGAGGAGAAGAGCACTAGGAGGGAGAGAAGTATTTTTTTTTCAAGAAATCCTTCGAAATATGAGTTTAATGAAATCCTAAGAATGCAAGATGTTCGTGGGAGAAGGATTTATTCTAATTCCATAAGCTCATAAGAGATAGCACCTTCAGAATTATAAGCGATACCAAGAGTTGGGTTCGTAGGAAGGAAGTTCAAAGGTTGATACCTTTTGAACACAGACAAAATATTCTAAGTTGAAGAAAGTCTAAAGCTCAAGAGGAGGGGAAACAACAACCATCCGATTCAGTTGTGGAGAAGAAGATGGACCATTAGATCTACATCTAGTGAGTGAAGGAAGCAAAGGAGGAATGACCTTAGGAGAACCACATCTCAACCATTAGATCTAAGTGCGTGGAACCACAGCCGTTGGATCCATAGAAACGTGCATGAGATTTAATCCTTTATATTTTCACAGGAGTGTGGACATCGTGAAACGTGACTTCACAAAAAGATCACAGTCATTGATCAGGGAGTGATCTGGACGGTTGATTGTCTGTGGAAAATATCGACATTTCAGGGATCGAAAGATTTGAGGAAAGAAGTCTTTCAACTTCACGAAACTTGAATTCCCGAAACCATAAGGATCATCCATCACCAACAGATAGGTGGAAGTAGAGCAGTGTTTCGATGACTTGCACATCAGAGAATTCAAAGGGAAGAGTCACAAGAACTAGCGAAACCCAAAATCGAGATGAGATCAGAATCGTTAGATCTAGAAGAGCGTGAGCTGTCAGATTTAGGAACTATGAAATATTGGAATTTCAGAAGTCAGGAATGTGAAGGAAGTTGCAACTTTGAGGTCACAAGTCGTGAAATCCCTATTTGCAAAAGGAGAATCTAGACTGTCAGATCCAGAAGGGGCACATGGCGAAATATTGTGGACTCCAGTAGATAGTAGTCCTAGATAACGTGAAGGAGAAATTTGAGATTCGGAATCACTGAAACCATAACAATCGAAGTGAATGATATTCGTTGATATGGGTTGGATATGTGTCACTAGATCGTGAACTCCAGTAAGATTCACTCCGGAGACTTGTGGTTGTTGATATGTGAAATCGGAAAAGCCCGAAGAGCCTAAACAATGAGATTTGTTGATGCGAAGAAGAACAGGTGATGCCAGATCCAGAACTCTGGAAGAAGAGCAAAGGAGGTCATGGACCCGAAGAAAGAGCACAACCATTGATCTGGGAGGTACGTGTCAACAGATCTTCCACTTTGAGAGATATCCATTAAGTAGGGACAAGAGTTTGAGATTTGAGATCTCAGAACTCTGGAGACCCAGAGGAGCTATCGAATGACGATCGAGGAGAGGGTCGTTGGACCATTGATATGAGTTGAAAGGTCAAACATTTGAAGGAGGAGAACAATCATTGATTTATGGGACATGTGTCCTTAGATCACTAACTCCAAGAGATTGACATATGGGAGGAGTTGGGTTTGAGATTTCAATCATTTGAAGTCTGTATTTGTGAAAGAGAACACAGTCGTTGATCTAGGAGGAAAAGATATGGTCAATAGATTGAAGGGAATAGATCTAGAGCATCGATTCAGATGTTATCATCAAGATCACGACATCAATGATTGGGGAGGATTGTGGGGCCATGACAAGTTTGAATGTTAATTTTCCTTGACCAGGCCGCAATTTCAACCACGGTTTAGGCAGGGAGATATGTGTAGGCTAGAGGAGTATTGCGGGTTAAAAAGAGGGTTGTTCTAAAACCACTATTGCCCGCACCTACAATCGTGTATTAACACAAGGTCACATCCCAGATTCACATGGGAAAAGGGGCTAGTGAAAAGGAGCTAGTTCCCATGAACTGAAGAGCACGAGAACACGTAGAAAGAGGGTGCGGGTGTCACAGGACCTGTGCTAAAGGAAGAAAAGGGGCATGTGTATAATTGATTAGGGTTCATTTAGGATCCCAAAGAGTTAATACGACTCGACAAGTAGAACGATACAGACACTGGGAGGTTGCAGAACCCCAAAGGGGAGGGGGGCTACATCAGGTTGTATTAGAGCACAAAATTTGTCTGCAGAACGTAGGCAAAGGTAAGAAGATAAAGGAGATAGTTAGATACCATCATGTGGTATCAGAGATAATTTTCATCTGTAGATTTCAGGCGAAAGGGAAAGAGGATATGACCTGATAACACTAGTGGTATCACAAGTAGGAGTGTGCCTGTAGATAGTAGGTGAAGAAAGACAAGGTATTAATGCTTTGTGAGAAGGTTATTGCATGGACATAGAAGTAAAATTTTAAACAATCGGGTAAGTTGTGAGAGGCGATGGAGATGCTCGCATATGAAGATTGATCCATAGACTTTCCAGAAGGGCAGGTAGAAGGTGGAAATGGCTATTGAAGGCCATGAGCGTGGTCAAAGAGAAGACCGAAAGAAGAAATGTAATCCAGAGATAGACCTAGAGTTCAATGAGATCAGATCCAGAATGGAGAAGCTCGTGTTTGAAATGTACCAGGATGAAAAAGCACATTGGGTGTATGAGTGGCCCATTTAGAAGAAGGTGAAGTGGCCAATCAAGGGATTGTTGGCCAGAGGACAACAAAAATTGTTAAATAGGTGGTTGAGGTACATTGAAGACCTCAGTGACACAAAGGAGGAAATGATTCACGTTTGTGAACCAGAGAATGGGAGAAATCTCAACGCTGAGGAGGAGAAGAGATCAGATGAAAATCTCATAAAGTGCCAAGTGGGGAGAAATGGACTTTCAAGTTGCCAGGTGGGCAATGGAAGGAGACTATGTGGAGGTATCGTATACTACTAGAGGAGTAGTGTTGAAATTTCAACTTGCCAAGTGGGCAACAAGATGGAATCGGTTGATTCCATAAACTCCTAGGTGGGAAAAAGATAAGTCCCAAATTTCCAGGCAGGCAGGGGGAAGGAGATGAGTCTGTCTAAAAGTCTCAGAAGTTGAGGAGTGAGTTCATGTCAGGAAGGAGCACTGATAGATGGAGATCCATGTGGATTTGTAGACCACGTGAATGAATATTATGACAAGTTAAAAATTTTCACCATCCAGGAGGAGGATTAGAGGAGCATTCTGATTATTGGGGGAATTCGAATATTCCTACCAGATAGCCCAGTTGAGGCCAGAGCATGTGTTGCATATGCAACAACAAAAGAAGGAAAGCTAGCGGTGATTGTCATGATGAAGGAGAAGATATCAGAAGCTTCCCAAGGAGAAGAGAAAGAAATGGAGAAAACACTGATGACTACCCCAACAAAAGGAGAAGAGAGTTCAGTCTAATGGCTCAAATGTTTTAGCCAGGAAGCTAAAACAGAGGTGACTGCAACACTGGAGCCTGCAACAGAAAGATAACCAAACAACATAGACATTGTTGATCTATATGAGGAATTGGAATCCCTAGAGAGAAGGGTAATGGTGCAGAGATTACACATCCAATAGGTCAAGTTGGAGATAGATGGAGGAGCATACCAGCCCCAGGAGCAGCTGGAAGAAGTTAGACTTGAGCCAGCATAAGTATAAATGGTAGAAGCTAATTTGTCAAAGGAGAAAGATGAGAAACAACTCAGTGATGAGATTGAAAAACTGAATTTTGAAGCAGAGTGGCAACTTAGTGCCACAAAAGAAGAATAAAACGATATGGGGCATCAAGATAATCTACCCACTGATAAGGAAGAGTTGTAACAGATAAGAATGCATAAGAAGAGCTAGCCACTGGAGCAGTTGGACAAAGTAATAGAAGATATCAGGAAGATGATGTTGAGGTCAATAGAAGTAGTCAAAAAAGGATAGATGAACAAGAGAGAGCTTGCCATAGTAGTAGGGAAGAAACAAAAGAGAAAAAAGGAGCAACCACAACAACATAGTTGTACAGGAGAAAGAGAACAACTCCAGAAGATAATTTGGGATCTAGGTGGCTTTCAACATTGGAGAAGAGGAGCTCATGAGTAGGAGATCATGTTTTTCCTAGCAAGGGATTATGATGTAGGAGCATCGCTCCACCTTAGCGAATGCACCAACACGCCATCACTCAAGCACGCAATGCAAAAAGGGAGAGGCATTAAACCTCCCATGTTGTAAAATTTGAAATAATCCTATACAAATTATTGTGTTGTAAGGTTGTACATGTTGGGCCATGACTTTGTATAGGTAGTGGGTGAATTTCATTTAAAAGGTTTCTTGTAGTAGACCCAGATCGTAGTCAGGTCTGGGTAAATATTTATGAAAACTTCAATGTAATAGATGAGGTTAGGTGAGAGAGGATGAGCTCGCAGAGCCCCTCTTTTGTATGGAGATCTTGTATTAGATTTCAAAAGGTAGATAGCCAGAGGATGATAGAGAGGTCTAGGTAGAGAGGCCTTAGGAGGTAGAGAAGTTCTGAGAGAGATATTGAGAGAACTGGGACTCTGTTGTAGTCTAGCTTTTATGTAAACATCTGTATAGATACACAGATATAATAGAAAAGCATTTTTTCCTACATATTGTTGTTCATGTGTTTATGTATTTCATGAATGAATATTGTATATAAATGATAAATTCCATTTATAGTAGGAAGATATATTTCTCTCTCTTTGTTTGATTTTGTCGTATCATTCTGGGTTCTTTAAGCTGTGCAAGGAGTGCACAACAAAACATTGGAAGTTTTTCATCCAGTGCAAGGAGTGCGCATCTGAACTCTGCGAAGTCAGGGAGGAACATGCCTGGAGGGCACATCAGAGTGATCATGAATTCAAGGAGGAGCCTCAAGGTTTCTGAACGCCTTGGAGGTAATACTGTGCAAAGAAGGCATAGAGAGACAGAACTACCGAAGGTTCTGTACAGCTCTATTGGGTGGACATCGAGCAAGTGCAAGGAGTGCATGAGAAGGACTCTTTATCGAGTTTAGAAAGAACCAGAGTTACTAAAAACTATTTATAGCTCTGTCAGGTTGGCATTGAGCTGGTGAAAGTGTGAACAGAAGAAATTTGTGTTGAGTTTGGGAGTAACAGAGTTGTTGAATAATCTATGAGGAAAAGATTTGCAAGGTGTGCATTGAGTAAAAGTGCGCCAGGATGGTGAGAAGTATTTCTTTTTCAAGAAATCCTTTGCAATATGATCTTAATGAAATACTAAGACAACAATATGTGCATGGGAGAAGGATTTTTCAAATTCGATAAGCTCAGAAGAGATAAATCCTTCAGAAGCATAAGCGATACCAAGATTTGGGTTCGCGGGAAGGAAGTTCAAAGGCATAGACCTTTTGAACACAGACAAAATCTTCTAAGTCGATGAAAGTATGAATCTTGGGAGGAGGAGAAAAAAAAACTATTCAAGTCAGTTGTGGAGAAGAAGTTGGACCATTAGATTTATGTCTAGTGAGCGAAGGAAGAAGATTGAAATGACTGCAGGAGAACCACATCTTAGCCGTCATATCTGAGCACGTGGACCAACAGACGTTCAATCTAGAGGAACGTGCATGAGTTTTAATCATTTAGAGTTGGAAAAGAGTGCATACATCATGAAAATATCACAATCATTGATCAAGGAGCGATCTGGACTGTTGATTGTCCAGGGGAAATATCAGCATTTCGAGGATCAAAAGAATTGAGGAGAGAAGTATTTCTACTTCGTGAAATATGAAGTTGCGAAACCATCAGGATCGTTCATCACCAGAGGATAGGTGGTAGTAGAGAAGTGATTCACTGACTCGCACATCAAAGAAGTTAAAGGGTAGAGTCACAAGAACTAGAGAAACCTGAAAGCACGATGAGATTTGAGCCATTAGATCGAGAGGAGTGTGATCCATCATAATTAGGCACTCTGAAAATACAGAATTTTGGAAGTTGGGAATTTGAAGGAAGTTGTGACTTGGAGGTCGCAAGTTCTGAAATCACGATTTGCAAAAGGAGAACCTAGATCGTCAGATCCAGAAGGGCCATGTGGAGAAAGATCATGGACTCTGGGAGAGTGCGAAGGAGAAGTTTGATAATCAGGATCATTGAAACCTAAACAACCAAAGTGAATGATAGTACGTTGATCTTGGTTGGATAGGTGTCACCAGATCATGAACTCCGGGAAGATTCAATCCAGATACTTGTGGTTGTTGAGACATGAAATTGCCTAAGGTCAGAGAGGCGAAATGACGAGAGTTTTCGATGTGAAGAAGGGTAGGCAATGCTAGATCTAGAACTCCGGAAGAAGAGTGGAGGAGGTTAGGGACTCAAAGGAAGAGCACGATCATTGATCTAGGAGGTACGTGTCAACATATATTCCACTCTGGGAGACACCTAGTCAGTAGAGACGAGAGTTTGATATTTGATATCTCATAAGTCCAGAGGCTTGAAGGATATCTTGAATGCCGATCAAGGAGAGGGTTGTTGGACCATTGATCTGAGTTGAAAGGTCAAACATTCGAAGGAGGAGAAGAGATGTTGATTTATGGTACAAGTGTCTGTATATTGTTAACTCCAAGAGATTGACATATGGGAGGAGATGGGTTTAAGATTTCAAACACATGAAGTTCAGATTTGCGAAAGAGATCATAGTTGTTGATCTAGGAGGAACAAATGTGGTTCGTATATTGAAGGGCATAGATATAGAGTGTTGATTCATACGTTATCGTCAAGATCATGAGATCGACGATCAGGGAGGATTGCGGGGCCAGGACAAGCTTGGACGTTAATTTTCCTTGAGCGGGCCACAATTTCAACCATAGTTTTGGTAGGGCGATACGTGTAAGATGGAGGAGTATTGCAGGGAAAAAAGAGGGTTGGTCTAAAACCACTATTGCACACACCCAAAATCGTGTATTAGCACAATGTTACAGCCCAGAGTCACATGGGACAAGAGGCTAGTGAAAAGGAGCTAGCACCCGTGAACTAAGGAGCACTAGAATGCGTAGACAGAGGGTGCGGGTGTCACAGGACTTGCGCCAAAGGAATAAAAGAGGCCTTTGTATAATTTATTAGGGTGCATTCAAGAGCCCGAATAGTCAATACAAATCTAATAGTAGAATGATACAGAGACTAGGAGGTCGCAGAACCCCAAAGGGGAGGGGGGGATGCATCAGTGGACATCATGAAAGAACTTGATGGCCCTAGTCTATTAATGGATACAATAATTTTATCAAAACAACAATTTCTATAACAAATTAATGTATTGAAAGTTGCATGTGAAAATGAGCTCACCAAAACAATAGAATTCTTCAAAGAAGAAGTTGAAAGGTGGCTAGTTAGATACATCAACCTAAATGATGATGTAGATGACATGTTTCACCAATCATTCATGTAATTAAGAGAAATGGAGAATGAAATTTTTGAGATAACTACAAGGCAGGAGATCACAATGGCCCCCATGAGGGAATATGTTGAATATTGGTTAATAAAATCCTTAATCAAACTCATCAAGTCAGAATGACAAGAACGATTAAAATAGTTATGTTGTCTCAACCACAACAAGCATATACAAAATATGTACCTTCAAACAAGTAAATGGTCCATAAAAACATTCCATCACAGTGATTCAAGAAACAACATTATTCTTCCTCTTCTTATCATTCTTCTACAATCATTTGTCATACTGCCTTACATTGCCCAATAATATTTGAAACCTAGGATAATATTTGATTGTTTTTCTTCTGTCTTTTGGGTCTTTTCATTCTATGTTCTGTAGGAGCCCCATGCCAATCCTCTTTGAAGGGAAAATGTAAAATTTTATTTTCAATACATTTACCTTGTATATTTAAATACTTATGTTATTTTTGAGGTTCCTAGAGAACTACTTTGGGATATTACATTATTGTAATCACAAAGAATTTAATTCAAGCATGATATTTCAAATGTGTATCTATCATAATATTTTTTGTTCCTAATGAAATGATCATTTAAAATTCTCTTCCATATGTGGTCTATAATTTATTTATTCTTTTAATTGGATATTTTGTTATGTCTTGATCAAAATGTCATCATATTTACTTTCATACTCTGTTGGTTTATGACATCTGTAATATATTGTAAACAATTTCGTTTTATAAGATATATGATCCTATCTCATGTATTCTTTGCATGTGAATATTTATCTTAAATAATACAGGTCCTTCTCAGCCATTGCTTATATTGATGCATGAAATATAAAAATAGAGGAGTACCACCTCTTGAGAAATGTAGGGGGGTTTTATTCTTGCGAGGTTGACATAAACACCGTAAAATATTCTTTTGGATCAAAATTCACACCGAGGAAAAATGTTGGAAACTACATCCAAAGATGAACTTGAAGAACCACAAAAAGGATAGAAAGAAAAAAAAACCTTCTAACCATTGATTCATGAAATTAGGTTAAAATTAGCTCAGATGTAGATACAAATATTGTTTTAAAATATGTAAGGAATGAGGTGAATCTAAGTATCCTTCATATCTAGTAAGATAAGGAGATGACCAAGCTCTTCCAAATCAAGATTCAGGTCAAGAAGATGAAGATAAATGTTCTGTTCGAATCTGGTTTGCAAGCTATTCTCATAGAAACATATTTTCTCAAGAATATTGGATTGGATTCTCATGATCATCCTAGACCCAATACATTGGGTTGGGTAAACAAGGATGCATAGATAAAGGTAATGAAATAATGTAATATTAACTTTGTTTTAAGTGTTTATTTTATTGATGAGGTGTAATTGGATGTAGTTCCACTTGATGTATGTAGAGTAGTATTTGGAATCCCATACATGTATATGTGGGATGCAATATTCATGCAGAGAGACAACCAATACTAAGTGATCAAGGATGGGAATTTCTACATCATTAAAAAACATAAAGGAAAGACAAAGATATCACTTGTAAGTTCCAACCAAGCCAAGAAGTTGATTAGTTCTAGTAATAAATATGTTTTTCTTCTTCTTAAGAGAAACTCAGTCTGATGATGAGTCTATGAGAGTGAAGGAATCCTTGGAGGGGTGTAATAAAGAGAATAAAAATCATTTGGAGGAGTTTCTATAGGAATACAAAGGAGTGTTCAAGGATCCTGAGTGGATACCACCAAAGAGGGATCTAGAGAATGAAATACAATTATTGCCAAACTTCCCATTGCCAAATATTGGGCTGTATAGATAGTTTGGTCTACAAGTGAATGAAATGATGAAACAATTGCAACAATGTTGGAGGAGGGTTTGATTTTACCAATTAACTCACTTTGTGGGTCACTCATCATAATCATACCCAATAAGGATGGGACTTGGAGAATGTGTATCGATTAGAGGGAATTGAACAAGATTACACTAAAGAATCGATACCCTATTATAAGGATTGATGATCTATTACACCAACTACAACATGCCAAGTACACTACTAATATGGATTTGAAATGAAGATATCACTAAGTAAGAGTCAAGGAATAAGGTACCCGAAAGACTGCTTTCAAGGCAAGGAAGGGTTGTATGAGTTGTTGGTTATGACATTTGGTTTATGTAATGAACTAGATACATTTATGAGATTAATGAATGATTTTTTACGCCCTTATATATATATATTCATTTTTTATTGTCTATTTGGATGATATACTATGTTATAGCTCCACCTAGGAGGAGCACATCCCACACCTTATGCATGTGTTAGAGACTTTGAAGAACCATCGGCTACTGGCCAATCTCAAGAAACGCAAATTTTTGCAACAATATTTGGTGTATTTGGGGTAGGTGATTAGTGGAAGGGAGATAAAGATAGATCCTGCAAAGATGAATGCCATCATGAAAATTCCAACTCCTACAAATGTCATTAAGTTAGTATTTTTGTTGGAGAAACATAATACTTGCGGAATTTCATGGCTTGATTTTCAGAAGTAGCTACACCACTCCACGCCATAACAACTAGTGGTAAGCATTTCCGGTGGGGGAAGAATCAATACAAGTCCTTTGATGAAATCAAAATAAAGAGAATTAAAGAACTAGTGCTTGCACTACCAAACTGTAACAACCCCCTATCGTTATGACAACATGCGACGCGTAACCAGTGAAAAATGTATATATTTCTTTTTTTTCTTTTTCTTTTAAAGTAGGACAGTAACAATGACAACAGTCAATCAATGCATCTAGATGACAACCACAATGCACACAATTCAAGAAATGGAAAAACATAACAACCTAGGATACTAGCACATCAAGAAGCTGGAAGAAACATAAGATAGTCAGTCAGACAAAAAATAAAAATGACTATGCGCCCATCCTACCTTGCAAGGTAAGGACCTCCAGGACACATAAGAAATGCTCAAGCCCAGGTTCCCATTGATTTTGACTATTTAAGGTCTCAAGGCTGGTGACTGTTCTGAGGAACAAGGAGGTGTCTACGTCTCGCCCGACACGTGCAAACTCACACCTACTAAGCCAAAGAAAACATCAATCAACCAGCCACGATAGCTTTGATGACCAGTAACTAGAACCTTCCCATCAAGTGAGAGACAATCACAATAATGTTACAACATGTACAACCTTACTTAAGAAAACAACATCATCCACAATGGGAGGCGCACATTTCAGAGTCAGGTTTGTATGTGCATGTCGATCAACCCATGCAATGCCCCAGTCATAAGGTATCGCATCACCACCTTGTGACCGAGGCACTAGGGACCCACGCGCAAACAAAATGATTCCAAACCTTTTTCCAAACAAAAGTATAACGCGCCTGAAATCCGTTGGCACTAACATACATTGTTACTAAAGATAGTGTTTTAAAGTTGTAAATAAAAGAGAAGGTGTTGAAGGTGAAGAAGTTGTAGATATAAAATCATAGTCTAACTTCTATAAGATTTTCTTATTCCATTAAAAAAAAGTTCACATTAAAACAAGGTCTTAGTAAATTCTTATACATATTATGAAATTGATATCAATCGAAGAGTTCTAGATAAGGTAAAGAAAATAACTATGACCAAACGTAATGTCTAGTAAGGTGAAGGACAAGGTTCTAAATTATCAAGGGGAAAAGGGATGTGTCAAAAGAAGACATTTATGGTTGAAAACTACAACCCAACTTTGATAACCCTTTTCAATAGCAATTTCAATAGCAATTGTTGTATTAGACATCCAAAATTTATAAACATTGAGAACCCACTATCTTGATATCAAATAGGAAAAACCAAATTAGGATAGAGGTGAATAGTCAGTGTATCACCAAATGTAGATTTGGTTTATAAATCATTCACCACATTATGCAAGTAAACAAATTGGTGTTATCAATCTTAAATAAATTATTATAACTACTATTTCTTCTTCTTTTTTAAAAGTGCTCATATACATAGTAGAGATCTAATACCAGTTTTGAAGAATTCGAGATAGAAAATAAAATCCCTATGTAGTAATGATTGGAGTTCAATGGCAATAAACATATATGTGTAGTAATAACTGCAAATTAGAGAGCAATAAATTTTTGTATGGTATTCTCTACCAAAAAAAAAACATTTCTAAATTGCAAAAAATAATGCCATCTTTTAACCATTGAATAATTAAACAAAACAAACATTTCCAAATACACAACGTTGCTCGTCTTTAACCACTCCATAATTAAATCGTTTGGGCATTTATAGAACTTGGTAAATTATAAGAATAAAAATTATGTGTAACTGCATCAAATCGTGGGGTGGTTATTAATGGAATGGGTAAGATCCAGGCATAGATAGACCACGAACTGGGTGCATCTCTTATCACTGTGCAATTTTAAAAATTTGTTGTGTGTTTAATCAAGGAAATAAAAAGTTGGGCATGCTTAACCCCAGGTTTCGGAATTAGAACTGTTCACCTGCCAACTATCCTTTAACGGAGACTCACCAAAACTAAAGAATATTATAAAATCAAAATCGTTGATTATAAATAAAAACTGCCCAAGAAAAATCAGAAAAAACGCGGGTAAAAAGGATTTTATAAAAAAATCGACATGGTCGGAGTCCAGTAAAAAATTGAAACTCAGGAATAGTGTGCATTAAGGATTACAACCAGTGGGGAGTCTTAAAAGATATTTGTTGAGATCCTTTAAATGTATGCAGAGTCGAAAAAAGGAGGCACATAAAATAAAAGTAATTTCAGACTCAAATCCCATCAACTCAGAGGATATTTTGGGAAGGGGTTGGACGAAATGTATCATCAAAGGGAAACACAGAGTTGCAGTCCCCACCAATCAAGGTAGAGGGGAAAAATGGGAACCACATTCTATTTTAGTCTAAACGCAAAGGTAATTTCCTCAAATAAATAAATAAAATGCGGTAAGCTTCAAAGTCCCAACACAAAGGAAGAAAACAAAAATTGCAGAGAAAAAAAAAACAACATTAAACATAGAGAAATAAAACATTTGGTGAATGGGAGAGACATCCCCCAAATCGTTGTGTGGAAAAACGAGTTTGCAACAAATCCATCACAATAATCGTAGAGGCTAAGGAGGGAATAAATGCCCAGGAGAGAATTCCTTGTTGGGCAGAGAAAGGATCCTACAGCTATTATCCATGGATAGTAAAGTAGGGATTTTGAATCTAAATCTTTATCACCAGAGTGAAAGACAGTCGATTCGGCTCCTGCCAGACTTCTCAGGAACAAACTAATAACTTAAAGGATAAAGGAACATAAGATAAAAACACAATTTTTTCTTGTATTAAAAACAATAAAAATGCAGAGAAGTCATTTACATTTAGAGTTTGGGTTCTCCATTGGATATCAAATCAAAATTACAGTGATCATAAGTCTGGGATAACTTTGAATTCTCTGATCATAAACCATTGGGCTCTTCAAGACAAATTCACTGAAAGAAAAAAAAAACTCTGGATAGTATTACGTTGAATAAAACATATACTTTAACACAATAGAAGTACCTTAACTGAAGGGGAAGGAACATAATTTAACTACCCTTCAACCAAATTTTACAAGCCTAAATTGCCAGGACAAAAAATTAACTAAATTTTAAACATAGTGACACACATGTTCTTTCGACATTAGACAGATGCATATACAGGGAATTTAACTACAATTGAATAAAAATATACAAATGTCTATTGTATCCAAATGTGAATGCTCCAGATTCGTTGTCCCATGCGTGTTCCATCCATATCCTACTTTCCAACCAATGTGACCTCACCCGTACCTCCCACCCAACGTTAGGGGTACTCCCCCCAAGCCACAAAGGGGACATACACACAATAACAAAGAATGCAAGCACCCAACTCGCCTTGTAAGGTCGAGCTACCACTCATTACCCAAGATGGGTATCCCAACTCCCACAACAGAAAGTTCAGTCAAGATGAAATTTGAACATCATAACGTTACTGATGCAAAAGCATCATAAGCAAGCACAAAAATAGAGGACAACTAGATATGCACCAGTGAATGTTTTGAGGATGTTTTGAATTTGAAAATATGAAGCATTAATGTAATATCTGGAAAATATATATTTTCTTTTATGGTTTCGTAATTGTAACGCATATCTTGAGCATTTCTCTCATTTGTCGGTTGTAGACAATTAATGTAATTAATGAAAAGTAGATGTAGGATTTAATTGGATTAGATATCTTGAGTAGTAGGAGGGAAAACTTGAGGAAGCCCCTCGTATGTATTGTATTGTATCATTATTCTCAGGGTAGTTGTTAGAAGCAGTAGAGCAAGAGAGATCATAGGAGAGAAGAGAAGAATGAAGATTGTAGAAGTTGTATAAGGAGATATTTGTTGCCATAGAACCCATGTACAAAAGCACTTGAGTTAATATAATAATTCTTTGACTCAAATTCATGGTGTTGTTATGGATACTATTTACATCTATTGAATGGTATGTTTATAGTTTGCTTATATGTTCTATTATGCATTTGTTTCAATGCTTTTATGTGTATGATTTCATGTTGAATGTATGAAGTCTTTGAGAGGGAGAGTATGAGTTTCAATTGTTTCTCTTCCTGATAATTTTTGGAAGGAGTGAAGTGAAGGTCCTCAAGGAGTGATTTGATGAGGCTCTGATTTTTAACTCAGAGGAGATCAGGATAGATAGAGTTGTTCTCATACCAGTAGTAGTGCAAGTATTGCATAGAGCCGTGCAAGGTGTTCATAGGCCGGATTTAAGTCTGAGAATTTTCCAACCAAGTGGGTGGTTGAAGAAATTTTTTCTCAAGGAGGGCGAAGATTTGGAAGATATCAGATAATTAAATATTATCATGAGATCCGCAAGGAGTGTGTGTAGGAATCCCTTAGAATCCTTGATTTTGCAGCGAAGAACACAACTCATAAGGGATAGAGACTTCAAGGAATATGAAGGAAGGACAAGGGTTGAAGTCACCTGACAGAAAACCAAGTAGAGGAGGAAGAACACCAAGTTATTTGTCCAAGAATCTTGAGCGCTTGAACGGACGATGGAATAGACAAAGCATCGATTTTCCAACATTCATTGGATGAAGCAAAGTTACAAGGAGGATAAATATGAGATTTATTAATCTTTTGAAAGCTTAAGAGAGATAGGTGCCATTGATTTGACAGCCAAGAGTTTTTGGGTTTTGACCATCGGGAAATTAGAGGTGAAGACCTTCCCAAAGTCATGAAAGGAAAATCATCGATTTAATCAGAGTTGTTGGTTAGTGGAGGATCTGGACTGTAGATCTAGAGTGATTGGATCTTCGAGGGTCAGAGATTTGGAAGTGAAGGAAGAGTTGTTAATTGATTCTTTGAATTGTGAAGTCCTTAAATATTTGGGAGCTGGTACTATTGTTGGGGAAAAACACCCTATGGACTAGCAAATATAGTTCATACTTTGCATGCACATATGAATGAATAGAAATTAGTTTCTACCTTCATCCCTAGATTTAAATCCCATTTTCTTAGTAAATGCATGGAAAGATCAACCTACCTCGTTACCGGCGTTTGATGTCGATCCTCTGTTGTGCTTGATTACTTGTTCGCAATACTCCTTCCAAATATGACCTGCATTCAAGACGAGCAACAACTATGCATGCATACTACTTATATACTCATGGGTTAGAAATCAAACATAAACTAATCAAACCATAAAAATTTCATGAATTGGGATGGGAAAATCATTCTCTTTATTACTTAAAATGAGTCAACTTACAAAAGATGAGACCGGCCACTGCTCCTTGAACTTGATCCTAGGCTCCTCTTCTTATGTCCTTCATCTACTTTGGTTTAAATCTTCTTTGGCATTAGGAAAGGCTAAAGGGCTGGGACAATAGAATACATAAATGGGCAGAGTTTCTTTGCTATATTCTTCCTCCTTCCAAATGGTACCCCTACCCCTTCTTTTATAGGCTTGAAGGATCTAGGTATTTGGACAAACCCTCAGCCATGCATGGTCGGGTGTTTCAGCTAACTCACCCATAGCTTTTTGTTCCATTGACAACTTTACTTTTTTCATGCTTTTGTCGATCCACACGGGCTGTTTTGGGTAAGCCAACGTGTACACGCGTGCAGTAATGGGTTAGGGCACGCGGGCCTTTACACAAGAGGATTTTCAAAGAGTTGTTCAGTAGTGTTTTTGACAAAGAAAGGATATGATTTGGCCTGATGCCAGGTAAGCATGTGTGGTGCAATTTAGGGTTATAATAGATGCCCCCTAATGTGTGAGGTCAGAAGAGAATATGATGGTCGAAATACATTACAAATATTTACTGATGTGCCGAACAATTGAGCCCAAGGATCAGGAACCGGGAGGTGTCGTCTGCAAAATAACAAATGTCTCACCAAGGTGGGCATACCCATGCTCGAAATAAAAATAGAACCATGGATACCAATCAAATACATTATAGATCCATGTCAAATAACTATAAAGACTAGCCGCAAACAATACACAGTGGAGCTACATCTTGAAATCAGAAAGATATACATATAGAGTATCCATCTTCCAGAAGTTGATTCGACCGGATGGCTGGAGATCAGATCTTCATAGCTCAAGAAACAACTTCAAAATCTTCCAAAACTCAGGTAGGAGTGTAATATGAGTGTACGACTACACTACCCAGAGGTATTTGACGGCTCGTCGGTCATGGACTTGATAATCTTGATGATCAAACTGAAGGCTTCAGTGATTTCAAACAAGGACTTGATTGGACGTTCAATATGGTCAGGTATGCAGACAAAAGACACATTACAGAGGGGTTGACTCAGGCTTAGTGAAAAACTTCCCTTGGAAAATAGCATGAAAAGTGATGAGACTCAGGCAACATGAATGTTAATCATAAGTCTACGAAGCAGGAGGCAACGCAAACTCTTCATATGTTTGGAAGAATAACCAAATAGTGGAGGACATAACTCTATATAGCAAGAACAAATTTTGAAGGTCGTACTACATCCCATAGTCTGATGAACAAACGGACAGATGTGCTTTATCCAAGGGCAACTCATTATGTTGCCAATAAAGAAAATAATTTTCTCTTCCTCTTTTTGGGGTATATTTGATTTTTTTGTTCTTTTTGATAATGGTGGAAAAAGAATAAAGGAATATTACGTTACAATGGAGGAACGAGTGTTGCAAACATACAATCTCAAGACAGAAGGAAAAAACTGAGGTTCTAGTAAAATTTTACTCGGGAAAAATCCTTCGGTGGCCAAAGGCATTAAGACGCAGAAGCAAACTGTCACAAAGCTGGTGGATAAGGTATGCAAATGCGGTTGATAAAACACACAATGGTAACATCCTTCGATGTAAGTTTAATGAGCCCAGAGAAGGTAAGCTCAGTGGTTTTTCATATTTAGAGAGTCTGAAAAAACATAAAAGGAGACTCCACTGGGGTACCTTTTTCGAATATAGTCTAGTAGGTTCGAAAAAGGGGTAAACTAGCACTGATTAGATGTTTATTCAAAACCATTTTAACGAGTGTGACAAGGACAAGATCACTTGGCCATTTTTTCACTTTTAAGGAGTCTGAAAAAAGATTAACTATGGACTCCGTCATGAATATTCTTCTGGACCAATTTAATGAGTGTGAAAGAATAAGGGCACTTGACGATCTTTTCAATTTTAGGGAGTCTAAAAAGAGATTAACTATGGACTCCGTGGGGGTTTATTTTTCGTAAGTTTAGTCCCTCAGGCCTGAAAAACGGATAAAATTATACCTGAGAGTACTCTTTTAAAGAATGAAATTTCTATAGAGTATACCTTTTTTTGTACAGTTGACCATCCAGAACAAAAAAGGGGTAAACTACCACCAGACAGACGTGACTTCAAATTTCAGTTTAACAAGCGTGAAAGGCCACAAGATCGCTCGACAATATTTTCATGTTTAGAGGGTCTGAAAAGGGCTTAAAAGGAGACCCACAAAAGGAACGTTCTTCTGGACCAATGTAATGAGTGTGAAGAAACAAGGTCACTCGACAATCTTTTCATCTTTAAGGAGTCTGAAAAGGGCTTAAATAAGACTCCATAATGGTTACTTTTCTCAGTTAATCCGGACGAGATCGAAAAGCATAAATACAATCTCGCTGGATGTTTCTTTTGGATCTCAAAGCGATCTTGAAAAACAACAAAGGTAGCTCATGATCGACACTTTGTGGGTTGATGTCGAGTATCTCCTTGTAAGAACAAGCAAAAACATCGTGAAATTATTTAAAAAGATCTGTATAGAGTTGAATCTCTCCGGGGGAGCAGTCAGTTCTGATGAAATCATTCTCCACGATGTCGCGGTTTTGGGAGATATTGATCGGTATAGTTTCAGCGATAGTTGCCATATTCCCCTCAGCATAAACCTCATGTGCAGCTAAGGGATTAATAGGACAAAACTGATTTCCCATCATATTCACGGTGAATTATCTTGCTTTAATTCGTCTTAACTCTGGGAGGAAGTATGATCTGTGATGAAGATCTTCCCAAGGTTTGTATGAACTAGTCATTTCTTCGATTAATGCTTTGTCAGAGGGAAAGTCTAAGTCTAACGAATCGACGTTGGCGAGAGAACCCTGAGCCCAAATAGGCTCTAGAAGTGGATCTAACTCTTTTGCAGGAGTTGGATCAGTGCTAACTGAAGCTTGCTGGACTAAAGAGTATGCTACTTCAATGGAGGACAAGGGCATGGATATACCTGAGTGCCCTATCTCCTCCATCATGGCTGATGGGGAAGGAAGTATCCACGAGTCATCGAAGTAAGTCATGCGGAATGATGGAACCTAAAAAATCCCAACCTTATGATGATTGGATATAAATTTGATATCACCTTGAGGGGGCGGGTAATCAAAGGTACCCATCAAGGATGGGCACAAACCAACCCCTACATTAACAAAACCTGGTTGAGGATTATCAATCATTGGGACCGTGGATGCCCCCAATGAAGGGTCAGGTCTGGAGAAAGACAATTGATCTATGGTCACTATCCGGCCCTCGTGTGGAAACAATAAGACCCAAAAAACTGTAGCAACCACATATTGATTAGAATAAGTCCAACCCCTTCCTAACAAAAGATTATAGTCAAGGGGAGCATCGACTACTTCTACCTCAACGCACACGGTCTTCCCTCCTAACTGCACAGGGAAAGAAGGAATGATACCATATGGTCGGAATGAATGACCGTCAAAAGCAGTGAGGAGAGTAGGTTATGGAGACAAAACAGGCTGGCCGATGAACTTCCAACATGCTAACAACATAACGCATGCCGAGGCACCCTCATCCACTACCGTGCAAAAGATATTCCTTGTAAATGTTTTCATGGGATGAGCCACTACTATCTGAAACGCTACGTGGTAAGTCACACGAGATTTTAAGTCGGTTGTATCTATCAAGATTGTACCCATGATTGATGTCAATCCTCCGTTGTGCTTGATTACTTGTTAGCAATACTCCTTCCAAAGCTGACCTGCATTCAAGATGAGCAAAAACTATGCATGCATACTACTTATATATGCATGGGGTAGAAATCAAACATAAACTAATCAAACCATAAAAATTTCATGAATTAGGACGGGAAAAGCATTCTCTTTATTACTTAAAATGAGTCAACTTGCAAAAGCTAAGACCGACCACCACTCCTTGAACCTGATCCTAGGCTCCTGTTCTTTTGTCCTTCATCTCCTTTGCTTTAAATCTCCTTTGGCATTAGGAAAGGCTAAAGGGCTAGGACAATGGAATACATAAATGGGCAGAGTTTCTTTTCTATATTCTTCCTCCTTCCAAATGCTACCCCTACCCCTTCTTTTATAGGCTCGAAGGAGCTAGGTATTTGGACGAATCCTCAACCATGCATGGCCAGGTGTTTCAGTTAACTCACATATAGCTTTTTGTTCCATCGACGGCTTTCCTTTTTTCATGCTTTTGTCGATCCACGCAGGTTGTTTTGGGTCAGCCAGCGTGTACACGCGTGTAGTAATGGGTTAGGGCATGTGGGCCTTTACACAAGAGGATTTTCAAAGAGCTTTTGAGAAGTGTTTTTGACAAAGAAAGGATATGAGTTGTCCTGATGCCAGGTAAGCATGTGTGGTGCAATTTAGGGTTATAATAGATTCCCCCTAATGTGTGAGGTCAGAAGAGCATCTGATGGCCGAAATACATTACCAATATTTACTGATGTGTCGAACGATTGAGGCCAAGGATCAGGAACTAGGAGGTGTCATATGAAAAATAACAAATGTATCACCAAGGTAGGCATACCCATGCTCAGGATAAAAATAGAACTATGGATACCAATCAAATACACTATAGATCCATGTCAAATAACTATAAAGAGTAGCCACGAACAATACACAACGTAGCTACATCTCGAAATCAGAAAGATATACATATAGAGTATCCATTTTCTAGAAGTTGATTCGACCTGATGGCTGGAGATGAGATCCTTAGAGCTCAAGAAACAACTTCAAAATCTTCCAAAACTCAAGTAGGAGTGTAATATGAGTGTATGATTGCACTACCTAGAGTTATTCGATGGCTCGTTGGTCATGGAATTGATAATCTTGATGATCAAACTGAAGGCTTTAGTGATTTCAAACAAGGACTTGATTGGACGTTCAGGATGGCCGGGTATGTAGACAAAAGACACATTGCAGAGGGGCTGACTCAGGCTTAGTGAAAAACTTCCCTTGGACAATAGCATGACAAGTGATGAGACTTAGGCAACATGAATGTTAATCATAAGTTTATGAAGCAAGAGGCAATGCAAACTCTCCATATGTTTGGAAGAATAACCAAACAGTGGAGGACACAACTCCATATAGCGAGAATAGCTTTCGAAGGTCGTACTACATCCCATAGTCTGATGAACAAATGGACAAATGTGCTTTATCCAAGGGCAACTCATTATGTTGCCAATAAAGAAAATAATTTTCCCTTCCTCTTTTTGGGGTATATTTGATTTTTTTGTTCTTTTCGATAATGGTGGAAAAAGAATAAAGGAATATTACGTTACAATGGAGGAACGAGTGTTTCAAACATACAAGCTCAAGACACAAGGACAAGACTGATGTTCTAGTAAAATGTTACTCGGGAAAACTCCTACGGCGGCCGAAGGCATTAAGACGCAGAAGCAAACTATCACAAAGTTGGTCGATAAGGTATGAAAATGTGGTTGATAAAACACACAATGGTAACGTCCTTCGATGTAAGTTTAATGAGCCCAGAGAAGGTAAGCTCCATGGTTTTTCATGTTTAGAGTGTCTTAAAAAACATAAAAGGAGACTCCACTGGGGTACCCTTTTCGAAGATAGTCTAGTAGGTTCGAAAAAGGGGTAAACTAGCACCGATTAGATGTTGATTCAAAGCCATTTTAACGAGTGTGACAAGGACAAGATCACTCGGCCATTTTTTCACTTTTAAGGAGTCTGAAAAAAGCTTAACTATGGACTCCGTCAGGAATACTCTTATGGACCAATTTAACGAGTGTGAAATAATAAGGTCATTCGATGATCTTTTCAATTTTAGGGAGTCTGAAAAGAGCTTAACTATGGACTCCGTGGGGGTTTCTTTTTCATAAGTTTAGTCCCTCAAGCCTGAAAAAGGGATAAAATTATACCTGAGAGTACTCTTTTAAAGAACGAAAGTTCTATAGAGTATACCTTTGTTCGTACAGTTGACTGTCCTGACCAAAAAAGGGGTAAACTACTGTCGGATAGATGTGACTTCAAATTTCAGTTTAACAAGTGTGAAAGGCCACAAGATCACTCGACAATATTTTCATTTTAGAGGGTCTGAAAAGGGCTTAAAAGGATACCGGTTTAAGGAACGTTCTCTTGGACCAATTTAATGAGTGTGAAGAAACAAGGTCACTCAACAATCTTTTCATCTTTAAGGAGTCTGAAAAGGGCTTAAATAAGACTCCATAATGGTTACTTTTCTCAATTAATCTAGATGAGATCGAAAAGCATAAATACAGTCTCGCTAGATGTTTCTTTTGGATCTCAAAGCGATCTTGAAAAACAACAAAGGTATCTCATGATCGACACTTTGTGGGTTGATGTCGAGTATCTCCTCGTAAGACCAGGAAAAAACATCACGGAATTCTTTAAAAAGATCTTTATAGAGTTGAATCTCTCTGGGAGAGCAGTCAGTTCTGAAGAAATCATTCTCCACGACGCCAGGGTTTTGGGAGATATTGATCGGTATTGTTTCAGTGATAGTTGCCATATTGCCCTCAGCATAAACCTCATGTATAGGTAAGGGATTAATAGGACAAAATTGATTTCCCATCATAGTCACGGTGAATTCTATTGCTTTAATTTGGCTTAACTCTCGGAGGAAGTATGATCTGTGATGAAGATCTTTCAAAGGTTTGTCTGGACTAGTCATTCCTTCGATTAATGCTTTGTGAGAGGGAAATACTAAGTCTAACAAATCGATGTTGGAGAGAGAAACCTGAGCCCAAATAGGCTCTAGAAGTGGATCTAACTCTTGTGCAGGAGTTGGATCAATGTTAACTAAAGATTGCTAGACTAAAGAGTATGCTACTTCAGCAGCAGACAAGGGCATGGACATACTCAAGTTTCGTGTCTTATCCATCATGGCTAATGGGAAAGGAAGTATCCATGGGTCATCGAAGTAATTCTTGCGGAATGATGGAACCTAAAAAATCTCAACCTTATGATGATTGGATATAAATTTGATATCACCTTGAGGGGGTGTGTAATCGAAAGTACCCATCAAGGATGGGCACAAACCAACCCCTACGTTAACAACACCTGGTTGAGGATTATCAATCATTGGGATTGTGGATGCTCCCAGTGAAGGGTCAGGTCTGGAGAAAGACAATTGATATATGGTCACTCTCCGGCCCTCGTGTGGAAACAACAAGACCCGAAAAACTGTAGCGACCACAACTTGCATAGAATAAGTCCAACTCCTTCCTAACAAAAGATTATAGTCAAGGGGAGCATCGACTACTTCTACCTCAACGCACATGGTCTTCCCTCCTAACTGCAAAGGGAAATAAGGAATGATACCATGTGGTTGGAATGAACGACCATTGAAAGTAGTGAGGAGAGTAGGTTATGTAGACAAAACGGGCTGGCCGATGGCCTTCCAACATGCTAACGACATAACACATGTCAAGGCACCCTCATCCACTACCGTGTAAAAGATATTCCTTGTAAATGTTTTCATGGGATGAGCCACTACTATCTGAAATGCTACGTGGTAAGGCGGACGAGGTTGTAATTCAGTTGTATATAGCATGATTGTACCCAGATTACATGTCTCGGTAGATCCTAAAGCTGTTAACAAAGCTTTCCTCTAGGAAGAGCAACTCTGGAGGACCTCCAAAGCAGACATTGCACAAGGGGTTTATGATAAATATTCCACCACAGAGTAGTTCTTGGTGGCCCTTGCATTAGGGTTGTGAGAAGCTCTTTTGAATGCTCCTTTGGGGATGCATGTCATTGTTTCTCCCAACGTCTTCTCAATCGGTAGAGGAAGAGATGGGAATTCGACTTCTTTTCCCTTCTCGGAAGTGCTTGGTTGTCTATAGCCATGAGCACTAGTTGATAGAAAATCATCACCATTCACCACATATACATTCGTGGGCTTGTTTGAAGGTTGAGGGGGTCCTTGACTACCCCCTTCCATTCTCGTAGAGGCTTGAGTTAGATTTTTTCCATGTTGAAATGGACTAGTTAACACGGCGGGTTGTTGCTATGTCACAAACGTTTCGGCCTCTGCAAGCCGAGGACATAGGTGGGTTGGGTGGTCTTCCACGCATAGCTTGCATGGATACCTCACCTTCCATTTTTTAGTATTTCCTTTGTCAGCATCATCGGTGGGTTTTTTATTCCCCTTACCCTTCTTTCATTGTTTTTTCTTCCCTTCAGGCTGCTGGGTGGCCTTTGGGTTAGTCGACTGCACTGTGTGGACTTCTAATGTTTGGGTAGGGGGAGTAGCCAAAGAAGTAGTTTGG
>JASDQU010740010.1:42170-56601 GCA_032191745.1 Picea mariana
TTTTAATGAGAAACTTACAGAATTGCAAAGAAAAACTTACAGCATATCCACTAACTGACGCATAATACTTTCTGGCCACCGTGATGCTGCTGTCATAATTCCCTCGGTACTTGTCAGCAAACTCAAACAGCTGCAAGATTCATCCCAACATTTGAATTGAATATCAATAAATTAGATTGGATTAGAATACGCCGTAAATATTTGGATCATGGATATCATAATGTACTTTCTTCATAAATTGTATGGAACAAAGCAAATTACCTGCTTTGCATGGCTCAGAAGCTCATTAGAGTAAGCGGGATTAGAGTCTCTAAATACTATTGAGGCAGCTGCCATTGCAGCAGCAGTTTCTCCTGCAAGATCTGATCCGGGGTTGTTAGTGTCAATCTTGTAGGCTTGCCTAGGTGTTGTCATATCTTCTGGCCTCTGCCAACAATAATGATCTGAGTTGCCATCACCCACCTGAAAACAGATTAAAGTAAGGATATCATCAGTACACTAATTTGCCAGAGTTTATGTAATTTTAATACTTCATGGGTTCTAGATCCGAGCTTCCTCCAACGATGAAGAAAAACCTACCTCCCCATATAATACATTTGGCTCAGGATGAGCTTTAATAAGATAATCAGTGCCCCATTTAATTGCCTCCATGGCATAACCCAGCTCTCCACTCTTTGCCAATTGTGTTCCATACTCGATCGCACTCCAGGAGAGCATAGTGATAGTGTGTGCCATTGGAAGACCAAATTTCACGTTGTCACCTGCATCATGGTAGCCTCCAACCAAATCAACCTGCCCACATTGCATCATACATTTATGCAATCAGATTAATGTCACCACCACTATCAATAATTAGAATTTTCAAAGCCTTACCTACATAATACAAATCAGTTAGTGCATTAATGAAAGAAGAGCATGGTAAAATTACAGACCCCATTAGCCAATCCATCTTGGAGACCAGAATCAGCTCTCCAATTCACTCTCTGAATTGAAGGAAGCTTTCCAGATCTCTGAGCTTCAAAAAACATTATGCTCTTGGTCAAGGCATCACCATAATCATGTCCAGCAACACTCAGCACCCCCACTGACATGAATATTGCCAATAACAACAACAGAGAAAGCAATGAAGCCATGGGTAGTGTATAGAATTGGACTGCAAATCTAGAAAAACTCTGGATGAAGTGCAAGTATGAAGAAGAGGTGGTGTGATGCCATTGAGGGAAAGAGGGGAATTTATAAAGACCATTGTTGTTTCTGTGATGTTAATATTTTGATTGTGAGTTGTCCTCGTACCTAAATTTACCTGGCCATGTTCTCTTCAAAGATTGGGAGCGCTTTGAGAGGTCAGCACTACCTCTCATCGAAATTCAACTTCCCAGATAATACAATTCTCGAGATCTATCCCTTATTATTATGAAAAAGCTCATTAATTCACCTACACTTGGCACTTCTTCATTGTACAAATGCATACAGAAAAACCATTAGCAAGATTACATATGCGCGTAAGTCAAAATCAAACAAATTGTAACTTAAGATGGTCAAATATGATCGGTACTTAGAAAAAATATATGTATATTTTTCCAACCTCATTTGGTTGTGCATCTGCAATTTTTTTAATGCTCCCAATAAATAAACATATAAAACGCGCCTCATGAGAAGACAATAAATGCTTCATGAGAAGATCATGACAAATGGCAGGATCTCCTACAATTGGAATGGACATTTACGACCATAACTACCTCAGTGACGATAGCATCATATGTTTATAACTTCTTTTGTGACGATAGCATCTTATGTTCAAATTGCATACGTAACTATTGTTGTAATCAGCCAGTTTAGTTCAACTTACAATGATGCATTTTACTACAAACATTGCATGTGCTGGTCTTTCACATACCAGTCCTTATATCCTATTTTTTGGCCCTGTTTATATATTACCTCCTACCCTTTAAATGTATCGCTAGTATCCCAAGAGATTTTAAAAACTCGGCCCAAAAATCTTGGAAAAATAGTGATCACAATTTAAATGGGACAAATTTAGCAGCCCAATCTGTACACACTTGTAAACCATGAGCCATTCTTTGTATTATTGGCAATAATAAATCGTTGTTTTTTGTTTTTTTAATTTAAAACAAATAATTTATATTTTAATTTAGTTTGGGTTATATATATATATATATATATATATATATATATATATATAATTAATTTAGAAACAACAATTAGTGTTGTTTGTTATTTTTTTAAAGATATATTTAGTTATATAACATGTGAGGAGGAGGAGGCCAAGGGGGCTAGCCCAAAGGAAAGAAGGCCAAAAACAATAGTAAAGAGATGAATAGATATGAGTGAGGAATTTTTTATTGGATATGACTAATGACTAGTCTCTAATAATGAGTTATGGTGTTTCTTGTTATATTAATAAGGTCAATTTTTAGAAAATTGTCATGGCTTAGACTTCATTGGTAATGGTTATGTCAATACCCCATGCAAATTAGGTTACTTCTTTCTATCTATCAGGAATAAAGATGATTGTTCTCCACACTTCCCACAACATAAATTTGATCCATTTTTATTTCTTTTAAAATTAATTGGGTTATTTGTAGTTTGGATTGGATTATTTTATGTTGAAGAAAACTGGATTTCCACTTTATGAGTAACTAGCTCTACAAATTGAATTTGTTTCATTATTTTTTTAGTTGTATTTATAATTTTGCAAAGGTATATATTTGGTTTCCACTCCCATGTTAAAGTGGGTTATGGTGTTAATTTAGAGTCCAAGTTTCTACACATATAGAATCAAACCAATTACTTATTAATATACATTTCTATTTAGCATAGAGAAGAATACATAAATCACACACAAATAAATATAAAAATATTTTTTCAAGGAAAATCTTGAGGAATCTCTCCTCTTTCTTGAAATATCCAAATAGAGGATGGCTCAAGTGCTAACAACAATAGTGATTGGTAACCCCAAATAACTCGACTAGATTTCAACCTGTGACCTATGCGTTCCCCATTAACAATATACATACATACATGTATGCTAGCATTCTTTTTTTATTATTCTTAATATGACACACCATAAGTTATAGAAAGATTTTTCCCACTCCAAAATATTGAGTTATTTTCTTCTTTTGATGCAATCAAAAATAAAATAAAATCTTTCATATTGAAAAGTTAGAGGCTTATCTAAAGAAATCAAGTTGTGTTGGCACTATTTTCACTATACTAGTCATCATTCTTCTTATTTATTCAAATGAAAGTTTTCTTTTGGCAGCAAACCCCTCCAATTTTGACAAAGGACTAAGAATTCTCAAATATTTTTGAGCTAGATTTGGAATGTTTATCAACATCGATAAGACAAAGGTTATTATCATCAAATCTAGGAAAACCACACACCCAAATTTTGAATATGAAAATAACATCTTGGAAGAAGATCTTTCATACAAAGATCTTGGAGTTGATCTTCATCAAAATCTTAATTGGAATTATAGTATAGAAAGGGGGATTAATGGGGGTTGGAAAACCGTTTTGGTCTTGAGAACACTTGTAAAAAGGGAAGATTTTTTGTTATGGAAAAAGAAAGTATTATTTGATATGCTCATTACTCTTGTGATTTTATACTACTTTGAAGAATGGGGTTATAACATTTCTAGAGAAACTTGGAGAAAAATATTAAAACTAAAAACAATACACCCTACTCAATCCTTCTCTTGGAGGTTGGGCTTCCACCCATGGAGTGTAAGGATATGATTGTGAGTAAATGTACATAGTCACAAGATCATAGAAAAACAACAAATGCTTAAATTTACAATGCATGATATACGTGGTAAAACCCCTGAAAGGGATACATCCATAGAGAAAATGGGTAGCACTCAATTATTTGTTTTCAATTTTGTTCTTGTATAATGAGGACCTAGGTCCTTTATTTAAAGAGAAGATGCTTCCATGTAAACTACATGAAATACATTCTTTTATTTCTAGTTCACTAAGAGAATAATTAAAAGATTCTCCAAGTCAATATTACTTAAACTTGGGATCTATCCATGTAATGGATAATTAACAATTATTTGTTGTGCTTAATAAATTTATTTTCATATGCACAATTAATTAAATAATGTACACATAATTATGCACCAACATCCCCCTATAAGATTGACTTGGATTTGAGGGGAAGGAATGAGGATGTACATGATATCCCCCCATAAAGACAACTTACTTTACTCCTATCAAGGATCAAATATGAAGGAAATTGGCTTGGGGAAAATATATGTGATTTGAACTTTTGACACAAAATTGCAAGTCAAGAACTGATCATGAAGGAGTTGTTGTATGTAGCGCATATGGACCTCAATGTGTTTAATACACTAGCTCTTAACTAGATTGTGTGGAATGTGGATGGAATTATCACTATCACACCAAAGAGTTGTAGGCTAATCCTAAGTAAAAACAAAGTCTATGAGTAATTGTTGAATCCAAAAAACTTTTTGACCAACTACACCATAAGAGATGAACCAACCATATGGAACTGAGAGCCTGTCCTGCAAGGATCTGTCATATCAAGAACTGAAGTACTAGCAACTTCCCTTGTTTTCTGGGCTCATTTTGGAAGTGGAGAAAGTGGAGGTGCAACATCTATATATTGAGATATAGAAAGAGGAGTTGAAGGTGTAGGATTGACAGAATAAATTGTAGGATAAATGGAAGGTGTGGGATCGACAAAAGAAACTATAGGAGAAAGAGATGGAGGCTCTAGTTCATGTTCATCATCTAAAAAAAAGAATCATCACTCAAAAAAGATATAAGTCTTAGAGAGTTAGTAGAAGAAGAGAGAAGTGGAAAAGATGAAGATATAGTCACACATGCCAAGGATATTTCATCAAATTGAACATCTCTCCAAAATATAACATTTGAAGAGTGATGTGCAAATATTTGATAGGATTTTATATCTATTATCGCACAATATGTAGGTTGGAAAAGCCTGACCCAACCACCAAATGACGACATCTAAGAGAGAACCTACCCACTGTCACCTTAGATAGGTGTTCTTGTCACTTTAGAGGTGAAGTGATTTACAGCAAGGGGGAATCCCAGTGACCCTAGGGGGGAATGAGATGGAAAGTGTGATGTATGAATGAATTCCCTTATAGGTCAAGTTTCTATGTGTGGATAAGGGCTTGAGTAAGTTCTTGATAGTAGCCAAGGGTTTCCAAGAAGTAGTAGACCTTGCAAATATTGATTGTACATGCTCGAGACACAGGGAAAACAATGATACAAGCCCAAGTATATGATGGACAAGCAACTTATTTCTTTTTCCCTAATTGCAGAAGTTAGTAATAGTATACATCAGCATTGAAATGGCACAATTATCTGCTAAAACAAGTGCTAGAAATCAAGTAAATGATGCAAGAGATAAACTACTAACACACTAGTGAAACTCAAGATTCAGGAAGCAAGACACTAGCACAAAAAGTAAGTTTGTAGTAAACACTTTATGCAGAGACAATAATCAACCTTATGGATGTAACATACAAGTTATTACAACAAGATATTAAACCATTAAAACTTTCTAAAAATCTAACAAAAGATGTGCTATGATCACTAGATTATGTGGGAAAAACTTAGAAAATTTCAGTGGTTGAATTGAGAGTTATTAGAGAAAGTTTGGTTAGTGTTTCTACAGCCCTAATGGCTGAAGATGAAAGTTTATTACAATAGAAAGCAATACCCCTTTATAGGGGACGCCCTAGTGGCTAGGAGGTTCTCTAGGCACAAGGAACAAAACCCAAATTGCAGAAAGTTGAAATGACAAAAATTCATGTTTCCCAATGCACTATTTTGTTTATCCAATGCAAAATATTTAGATTAGTGCCTTTAAAATTGGGTAAATGAAGTCTTAGAATAAAGAGTTAGATCAAAAAATACCCTAGGGGTGTAATCCTTTTTACTTCCTAGGGTATGCCAATCAAACTTAGGGAAAATCTAAGACGGTATACACACTCGTATTCCTCCTAGCAATCGTTGCAAAATAACTTGTAAACTTTATAAAATTAGATGAAGCTTAATGGAGGGTGTATCTAACATACTCCTCCTAGGGTTTCAAACAACCATAACCAATAAAGAGAAAGAAATAACTAACAATGCATATTTTTCCTTACCAATTCCAAGAGAGAGAGAGAGAGAGAGAGAGAGAGAGAGAGAGAGAGAGATCAAACCCTAGTTTCACCAAGCAAATTCACCATTCAAGATCAAGAGAACAAGAATCCAAGAGGTGTGCATCACTCCTCCTCATACATTCACCAAAATATATCACCATAAAACATTTTCACAAGAGAGAAATACCATAATGCCCATGAATAGAGAAAATTTTAGCCAAGTACTTCTCACAAATGGGAGAGTTGTGTTATGAAATGAGATTCACATGATCTCTATTTATACAAAATGTTTAAACATATTTTATACACTTAGTTAGGGTAAAACATAAGATAAGGGGTCAAAAACCCTTATATTATCCCTCACACAAATAATAACATTTAAATTTCACTTTTTCACATTAGAAACCCTAAAACAAGATGATGTCACCCCTTTAGGGGGCAATTTGACATTTGGAGAAAGTCGTTGGAGAGGAAAATGGAGGTAGTTGGGGCTCCTAGAGCCTCCTCTTCATGTGTGAAGGTCAATCCATGTCTCCTCCCATCAAATCATGCCAAGTTTCAATGTGCAACAACTCCATCACCACAAACCCTAGCCCTAGGTGATGTCATCCCTCAAGAAGTGACGTTTTCCCCTCCTAGGAAAGTTGTTTGGCATGTGAGGGATAGGTAATGTCTTCCAAGGTGTCTTCTAGGCATACAAAGGCAATTCATAATGATTTGGCATACGATCCCTTGGCATCCAACTTGTGGGCATCAATCCCCATGGAAGCCCAAGCTAGGCTTGTTCCTCCAAAATTGTCCACCAAACAAGGTCCTCCAAAACAAATAGGCACACCCTCCAAGGATCTCAATTCAAAATATCATGGCAAGTGAAAAACACATCTAATAAACAAGGAACCTAAACATGTGCATCAAAAATACCTCATTAAATTAAACAAATGCTCCAAAACCCTATACAATTGACCAAGTTTAGAAATGGGAGGGTTGTCATAAAAGTCCTATTGGGTAGACCAAAACCCTCGAGTAGGGGATGTTCCCAAGGATGCCCCTTCAAGGTAATGTAATGGGTGATGATTTGGATAGGGATTTAGACTTCATACATCAATGAGTTTCATGACATGCAAGGGCTCGCATTATCTCATTTATGGGTACCTTTGTAGGGGGTGTGCTACACCTTCTTCCTCAATGCAACCTTTTTCCAAGCGCATTTATTGCCTTTTGTTCTTTTAGGATGTTTTCAGGTTGAAGCCAAGGTGGGGCTTCTACCTAAGCATGAAAAAAATTTCCCACCTTGACTCTTCCTTGGTCACATCATGCTTCCCCAAGTTGGAAACATGTGTGTGGATTCTACCTAAGAAATAAAAATAATGCCCACACATGCCCCTCCCTGGTTGGCATTTTGTTATTAGTCATTCTTTTACAGGTCCCATTACATTTTTATGAGAGACTTTTCATTGTCCTAGGTATCCCTAGGAGAGCATCTAGAAGGTTAATGTGTTAGTCTCTTATTTTTTTCCAACAACCATCCCCCTGAGCCTTCTGCCCCTTCTTCCCATGAAATGAGGTACATGCCCTTCTTGGGTCACTAAAGTCCATCACACAATGATCATGAGCATAAATAGATGTATACTAAATCATAAAATGAAACTCATGGAAATGGGTGGGAGGGAGGAAATCATGTTGGAAAGAGAAACCATTAGCCTAATCATCATGTCTGAAGTCGTAACCACAAGTTTGATCAATCCATCTCTGAAGGGGGATACTATATGTATATGATGGCTCATCTTCATCCTCATTAACAATATTGTCTCTTCCTAAAGATCGAGAAGATATGGGAGATCCCAAGAAGACCTCAAGATTTCCCTGAGAAGGAGGGATGAGGTAAGGGACATGATTAGGTCCAGAGAAAGAAAAACACAACCTCTTCATCTGTGAATCATTGTATAAATCCCCAATATGAAAATACTTTTTCTTTGTAGCGTGAGCCTTTGATTTCTCTGAGAATTCCACATCCTAGTATTCTTCCAAAATTGAGGATGAAGGTGGTTGAGAGTCCTCATACAACAAGTCCACATCCCCAAAAATATATGCATCACAAGTCCCAAGGGACAACTGAAAATCATCTTGAAAATATTGTGACCGATCATCCTCGAATAAATATGTAATCATGTCATCATCAGGATCCTAAACATATGAATCATACATGCATGAAAATCATTCCTCTGAAGATGACAACTCAAACCCTTTTTCTTGAGGGCTACCCTTAATGTCGTAAATGGGTTCTATATAAAAAATGAGACAACCAAAATCCCACTTGTGTCTTCCAGTCTGTATGAAAGTTTCTATATGCTCATCAACTATATTCAAATGTTCTTTCATAAGACCATCAGCATGAATGACGATCTCTTTGTCTTCATGTGTAGGAAGACCATAGGTTGGGGTGGATTTAATAGGATCCTCAAATTCATCACTAAGGATAGTTGTTTCTACAACTTCATGGACAGGCAGGAGCAAAGATATTGATGCCTCAACATGTTGTTCTTTATTAGGATTATTTTTTCTCTTCATGGGCATGACATTCCATCGCCTCTTCATCACAATGGGCTTGATCCTTAATACAGATTTATTCATTTGCCTCCTCTCAAAAATATTTTTCACATCCAAGGGATCCTCTAATACTTATTCACTTACAAAGTAATGGAATGAACTGTCATCAAGATCTTCAAAAGGATTACAACTCATCATGTTCTCTTCTTGATGCCCAGGAGGAACCGAGGCTTGGATGTCTTCATAAAATGAGAGGTTAGATACAAGTACTTCATATTCATTGAATGTCTCGTCATACATAGGGAATCCTTCTCTACAAAGAGTGTCTTTAAGCTCTTGGAAAGTATCTTGCAGATTCTGAGTAGTTGGTTGATAATACCTGAGAAATTATTCAATGAGCTTCGTGGAAGACGAGATGCTTTTTGGGTCACATAAGTGTGCAAGCCACTTTATTTGACTTTCTTCCAGAGAAGATAAAAAAAAAATTATCAACACATCTTCATGTAGCACATTTAATCTTGAAGCATACTTCATACACTCCATCACATGATTGATTGCTAGAGATGGATCACCATCAAATTTAGGGAAACTTTCCCTCCAATCCGGGGAAAAATAATTCGGATATCCAGGGACACTTTGAACATCAAAAGAAGGATACATGTTATGGAAATACCATGGTAAGTCCTATGAGGCCATGTTTCCATCACTTACAGTGATCCCTCAATGGATTCGCCAAGTAAGACTAATGCTCATCAAAGGATGGAAAGGGGGGGAGGAAAGGTGGGTTCATAGAAATTGGAGTCACCAAATGAGCTTCAAGAAGAGATCATCAAGGGTGGAAAAGGGAACATTCTTCAATGGAGTCACCAAGAAAACTAAGGGCAAAGGCTTTGGGATATCTTTCCTGTAACATACTCAGTCGCCCACAGGTCGGGCATGCTAACCACAAGTCCCTCCCCTGGACTAATTTGACCCCTACTCTAACTTTATATAACATGGAAATGCATGAAATATTCACATTCAGTGATCAAGATTCATGCTAAACATAAAATTAATGAAGCATACCACAAAAATACACAACAAGCATGCATACTCTAAACATATCGAATTCATAAATAAATATACAACAGAAATAATTCATACATAGGTAAATAATACCATAATAGAGAGCACTTATATTTTATAGAATAGAACCATTGACTGGCTTCAGAACAAGGACATTCCACCCAACCGCACACACTGTATACACAACAAGCATGCATACTCTAAACATATCGAATTCATAAATAAATATACAACAGAAATAATTCATACATAGGTAAATAATACCATAATAGAGAGCACTTATATTTTATAGAATAGAACCATTGACTGGCTTCAGAACAAGGACATTCCACCCAACCGCACACACTGTTGTTCCAAGTATCAACATCAATGCCACCCCCAAGCCATGGATATGAATCCACAAGGACAATCCCAGAGTGTTACTCGGCTTCCCAAACTAGTTAGCACTCAAGCTCTCACAGGATTCCCAACACCCACAACAATCCAAGTACCCATCTCTCTTCTACCCATCATGCACAACCTAAGAGAATGGACCCCCACCCTTCTCTACCACACAGTCCCTCAGGCAATTCTTCTCCTTCCAGGTCTCTAATGCAACTGGTCCAGAATCTCCATGTTGGGAATCTCGAGACTCACAGTTGTGAGAAAAGTTGGGCACATGCCAAAAAATATCACATATGTAGGCCTCGTTCACAGCTAGATTTCACCAGCAATATCTACATCCAACAAAACTGTAGTTTTTCTTTAATAGTCTGATTTCCTTTCCCAAGCCAACGTAAATGAGGAAGACGATTATGGTGAAAGAGTGAATGGAATGAAGTCTCCAAGAGAGGTGTGAAAGAATGAACAATCAGGTGAATGAATGTGTGAGGGAAGAGTGAAGCGACCAACAATAGAACGGGGATGAGAATGGGAGTGAGAATGAATGAAAATGACCAACAAATGATAGAATCAACAAATGTGAGAACCCCCCCAATAGACAAGGGGTGGTTTTATGTAATTCATGGGGATCGGGAACCTCTTGGCCTTCCCCCAAGAAGCTCACATAATTGTTATTATCCATTAAGCAGAAATGGAGAATAAAATATAAAATAAAATGTTTATCCCCTCAAGCCCGCTCTCTTGTTGAATCATATCCCCCTATAACTCTTGTCCTTGTTTGTCTAGTAGCCAGCGAGGTATTTATTATTAATAATGATCAAAACATTACATTTTTTGGGAACACTAGAATTTTAATAATTGTTTGGGCACTCTGGCCTCTCAATAGTGTAACAATACATTATTTAATATGGGGGCTCAAAACCTAGGGTGTTACATCCCCTCCCCCTTATTTTGGCACTGTCCTCGATGCATATACAAACAAGAATCAAAATTCCAAAAATTATTCAAAAAGTTGTGGGTACTCTGCCCACATGGTATCTTCATGCTCTTGGGTAGCTTCTTCAGAACCGTAGCTGATCCATTGGACCTTTACCAGCTCTATAACTCGATTATGAAGCATTTTGACTTTTTTGTCCAATATTCGCATTGGTCGGACCTGAAAGTCTCCCTCTGTCTCTACCTGAATCAGATGCCAATCAATAACATGGTTAGGATCATGTACATATTTCTTTAGAAAAGAGACATGAAATACATTATGCACATTCATGGAAGCAGGAAATGCAAGCATGTATGCAACTGACCCTATTCTATCCAATATCTCAAATGAACCATAGAATTTGGCTACCATCTTTGTACATCTACCCAAATTCAAAGAGCTCTTATTGGGCTTCACTTTCAAAATCACATGCTCTCCCACTTTAAATTCTCTTGATGTCATATTCTTATCTACATAAACTTTCTGTCTATTCTGAGATGCCTTTAAATTCTCCTTAATATTAACCATCTGGTCTTCCATTTCCTTGAGCAACTATGGCCCAAGTACCACTCTATCTGCTCGTGTTGAAATATTGTAACTGCAAAGAGTATTCTATTTATTATTGATGTATTATTCATTAGATCGATCCCCTTTTGTGGATTGATCATGTCGGGCATTGTAAATGACCAAATCCCCTTTTGCGGATTGGTCAAACCTTAATTGTAATATGAAAAATGAGAAGTTAGCCCCCAGAATAAATTAAAGTGGTTTTAACCACCCAGTAAGAGAAGTTGGCCTTGCCAGTGAAAATACACTTCCTTTCAACACCTGCGAGATTGTATAAATAAAGGAGGCCAACGCCTCATTTGTTCACTCACTCACTTGATCATCCAGAGCGCAAGTTTGGAGCTGCAGTTGGAGAAGAAGGAAGAGAGAGAGACACGCATTACTTGGGAGAGGACTTTTTGTAGTGTTTGGTTTATTCTCTTGGCATTGTATTAGCTATCTATATTAAGGAATTTTTTGTTGGGTTTTCTCCCCCATGAGGGTTTCCCAGAATAAATGATGTGTCTCTTGTGATTTTGTTTTTCTCAGTGATCCTATCTATGTTATGGTTATCTAGTGAATTGAAAATAATCCTAATAATATCTTAAACTCTAACATGGTATCAGAGCTAAGATGAAGAGAGAATCTTTCACAAGATAAAAAAAATGTCATTGTTGTCATACAAGAAAATTAGGGATTTTCGTTGGAGAGGAATTTTTGCCTAAAACCCATCTAGAAAAGTGCGCCCTACCGTAGTGAATCTTTTGGCATCTTGAGTGCACCTTTTCAATGGTTAGAACTCTTGGAAAGTGAAACCCTAGTTTTCACTAGTACAAGAAAACTAGAAGTACCAGAAAACCAAAAGCACCAATCCAAAAATACGTTGGTCAAGTTTAAGGGGGGGGATTTTGGATTTTTGAAAATCTGACTGTACCGGCTTACTTGCCTCAGCTCAGTGCATCTAGCCCCTAGATCAGAATTTCAAAATTTGAAGTTTGAAAAATTATGATTTCCTCATAAAACCTTAAGTTGTAGCTGTAGTTTCAGTCACAGTATCAATTGCAGTTGCAGTATCGGTTGAAGTATCAGTTGTAGTACCAGTTGCAGTCACCCTTGAAGTTCTTAAAGATTTGGTAATTATTATCACCACTACCATATGGTGCCACTACCTTCAAATTTTATCAGAGGTATGTACTCACATAAGCTTAAATTGTTAAGAATTAAAGGGTATTTGTAGGAGAAGGGATCTCTTGCCATAGATCCAGAAGGATCTCAAGATCCAAAACATTCAGAGGAATAATGCAGCCCATGTTTGATTATTTTTATATGCATCTATTTGTTACATTATTTTGATCTATGTTGCATGTTGAAGCTATAACCATCATACTAACCTTTGGTCAAAATTAAAATCAAAGTATTAGATGGATTAAAGTTGAGATCATAGAGTTTATTCTCTAACCCAACCTTCTGTCAATATAGCATATTGTCTTAGTACAAGAAGATGGGTTGAAGAAAGCACTCGTCGTCTTGAGTGAAGGAGACTTGGAAGAAAAGAAAAACACTCATTCTTGAGGACAAGGCTCCAGGTTCCAGGTTTGATTAATTAAGTTGATAAGATTCAAAATTTCACATGGAAAATTGATAATTGCATCTTTACAAGTAAACATTATATTTGAGGTAGTAGTCTTTGAAAAGTATTATACTTGGTAGCATGTGAGCATATCAATATAAATTTTTAATGTAATCATTTACCAGATACAACTAACATCTCCTCTAGGAGAAACTTCTTGTGTTGATTCTAGGTTACCTTGGATGAATGTTTGATCACAACACTAGAAGAGTGTTGATATCGTTTCGTATTGTATCTCTTACCTTTGATCTTTTTTTCAGACAGGTCACAAGTGAAATCTCTAAAGGAGCTACTATGACGATTATTTGTGTTGTTGTTTTATTTACTATTATCAAAAGAGTATTATTCTTGCTTGTTGTTTTGTTGACCTTGTTTCAGGTCATAGGTAATAACCCCGAGGAAGATATAGTGAAGGTTTCAAAAGGAAATAGATTATATGAGACATGAAGCATACTATGTACATGACCATATACATTCATGTACCAAAGAAGATGAATACGGAGATATCTTTTGAGATTCAGAGTATCTCATATGAGGAGTGATTATAAGGAGCAGAAGGCTCCAAATATGATCGAACATTAGAACAAGAAATCACAGCAGAATTGTTCAAATGTTAATGAAGCCACCTTGACAGGAAGCAGAACTCATTTTAATCCTAACTCAGTCTTTCATATTTAGACTTGGTATTCAACACCAAGTATACCCTATAAGAGATGATGAAGTTCTTGTAGATTCAGAATAAATCGAGAGTAAGCCTGATCTCAGAAAGGATCAGATGAAGAGACAACTTCCATGATTGGGAGATAGATGCCATGAGAAGACTAGATTGTAACTTCAGATACTCCTAGGAGATATGAAATCTCCTGGAAGATTCTCTTGTTTCAGTGACAAAGAAGGAAGCCAGACAGAAAGACTAGGATATGGATACTTCTGTGAGACTAGAAGAGAAGTCAATTGACTTCCAAGATTGATCTATACTGATCAAGCATGTTGCAGATGTACAAATCTTGATGTGTGTCTAAGAGGAGTCTCCTAGCAAGAGGGAGAATACTAAGACGAGACACTTACTCCATTAATTGAAGAAATAGTTCCAATATTTATGAAGACAACCAGAACAACCATGAT